>JAEMPF020015885.1:0-16304 GCA_022496165.2 Catalaphyllia jardinei
GCAAAGTTTCCTAGCGCTTTAAAATTCGGTCCAAACTATTTTCTCAGACTCAGTGCAAGTCTGCAAGTTGTTTGCAAGCGTTAGATCGTGAAATGAAATGACCAGAAACTTCGCGCACCTTAGGTAGGCCCAAACGCATGCGCAGGAGGGCACCCAAAATGGGCAAATTTCATAGCGCTTTAGAATTCGGTCCAAACTATTTTCTCAGACTCAGGGCAAGTCTGCAAGTTGTTTCCAAGCGTTAGCTTGTGAAATGAAATAGCCAGAAACTTTGCGCACCTTAAGTAGGACCAAACCCATGCGCAAGAGGGCAGCCAAAATGGAAAGGGATTCCTAGCGCTTTAGAATTCGGTCCCAACTATTTTCTCAGACTCAGGGCAAGTCTGCGATTTGTTTGCAAGCATTAGATCGCGAAATGAAATGGCCAGAAACTTCGCGCACCTTAGGTAGGACCAAACGCATGCGCAGGAGGGCACCCAAAATGAGCAAAGTTTCCTAGCGCTTTAGAATTCGGTCCAAACTATTGTGGCAGACTCAGGGCAAGTCTGCGATTTGTTTGCAAGTGTTAGATCGTGAAATGAAATGGCCAGAAACTTCGCGCACCTTAGGTAGGACCAAACGCATGCACAGGAGGGCACACAAAATGGGCAAAGTTTACTGGCGCTTTAGAATTCGGTCCAAACTATTTTCGCAGACTCAGGTTAAGTCTGCGAGTTGTTTGCAAGCGTTAGATCGCGAAATAAAATGGCCAGAAGCTTAGCGCATCTAAGGTAGAACCAAACGCATGCGCAGGGGGGCAACCAAAGTTGGCAAAGTTTCCTGCCGCTTTAGATTTCGGTCCAAACTATTTTGGCAGATTTCGGGTAAGTCTGCGAGTTGTTTGCAAGCGTTAGATCACGAAATGAAACTTGGTGCACCTTAGGTAGGACCAAACGCATGCGCATGAGGGCACCCTAAAAGGGGCAAAGTTTCCTGGCGCTTGGGAAGTCGGTCCAAACTATTTTCTCAGAGTCAGGGCAAGTCTTCGAGTTGTTTGCAAGCGTTAGATCGCGAAATGAAATAGCCAGATAATTCGCGCACCTTAGGTAGGACCAAACGCATGCGCAGGAGGGTACCCAAAATGGACAGGGATTCCTAGCGCTTTAGAATTCGGTCCAAACTATTTTCTCAGACTCAGGGCAAGTTTGCGAGTTGTTTCCAAGCGTTAGATCGCGAAATGAAATGGCCGGATACTTCGCGCACCTTAGGTAGGACCAAACGCATGCGCATAGAGTTGTTTGCAAGCGTTAGATCGTGAAATGAAATGGCCAGGAACTTCGCGCACCTTAAGTAGGACCAAACCCATGCGCAGGAGGGCAACCATAATGGACAGGGATTCCTAGCGCTTTAGAATTAGGTCCAAACTATTTTCTCAGACTCAGGGCAAGTCTGCAAGTTGTTTGCAGGCGTTAGATCGTGAAATGAAATTGTCAGAAACTTCGCGCACCTTAGGTAGGACCAAACGCATGCGCAGGAGGGCACCCAAAATGGGCAAAGTTTTCTAGCGCTTTAGAGGTCGGTGAAAACTATTTTGGCAGACTCAGGGAAAGACTGCGAGTTGTTTGCAAGCCTTAGATCGCAAAATGAAATTGCCAGAAACTTCGCGCACCTTAGGGAGGACCAAACGCAGGAGGGCATCAATAATGGGCAAAGTTTTCTGGCGCTTTAGAAGTCGCTCCAAACTATTTTGGAAGACTCAGGGCAAGTCTGGGAGTTGTTTGTAAGCGTTAGATCGCGAAATGAAATGGCCAGAAACTTCGCGCACCTTAGGTAGGACCAAACGCATGGGCAGGAGGGCACCCAAAATGGGCAAAGTTTCCTGGCGCTTTAGAAGTCGGTCCAAACTATTTTGGCAGACTCAGGGCAAGCCTGTCGCCAATTGTAAGGGAAGTTTAAAGCGCACGAAAAATTTTTGATGTAAATCTAAAGCATAGTGTTAGGGTTATAGAAAGAGGCATTTTATATAATCGGGAAGTTAAATGTAGCGTTTAGAAAGGTGGGAGGTGACCCAGGAGACATAAAAATCCAAAATGGAGAAGTCTTACAAAATTTGGGCCTGATCAGGAGTAATGGGCGCCTGGCCCGATCCCGTGTCCTGGGGAATGTTGAGGATTGCCTGAGGCACTCGCCTATTCCGCAACTTTTAATCTGATTTCCAACGCCTTTCTTGCGTGAGAATTTTTCTTTTTAATGCCAAGATAGGTACAGGCATTGCAGGAATTTTATGCTCTTTAAGTAGCTTGTTTTTCCCAGCTGAGTTAACTGCTGATAGCTCTGCTGTCTATACGAGAGGCGGGCAATGCCCATTGGCTATTGGGAGAAGATTCTCTTAATATTTTTGGCGGAACGCCACAAGTGGAAAAGTTCGATTAACGGAGTGAACGTTTCTATCCTAAGTGCTGTGCTACACCGATTGAGAGCGTCTTCTCTCTAGAGCTATGGGTGTTGGGCTTTTTCTTTGAAATCTTTTAAACCACTTAAAGCTGACTCTGTGGAAAATTTGAGCACGAACCCGTATATTGAAAGCTTCACCCGCTTCCTGCTGAATCTCTAATCCTCAAGAATAGTTGACATTGAAGTCCTTGATGCGATTTTCTTCTCGCAAAGTCCATTCCATTCCAGCCTTCTCTTCGTCGAAGAAAACATTGTAGACCGCAAATGACTCTCCGCCCGTTATCCACCTGCACGACGCGCTTTCTCTCAGTAAAGCGATGTTTTCACATGGTCCTCGCATACACTACAAGATGCCCAGCCCCGAGATCCACAGGACATGGCAATTGCACGCAGGCAAGCATGGATCATCCAGCTCATGCATAATTCATAAGGCTAGGAAACATTTTGCCAGGGGAAATACAGCCTCGAGCACACCAGAAATTTTCAGAAGTCTAAAAGCAGCTCGCTTGCCGGAAACTTCCACGCTGCAGCACGCTACTGGACACCGCCAAAGTCACGATGCAGAAGTTCTCTACAGGAAAGCTGCCTTAGACTTCGCGCCTGGATCGATCTGAAGTCGCTCGGCAACTTTAGCCTCCAGCGCCCAAACAGCGCTCTTGCACACAGCGAGGCTCAGAACATCCCTCAGTTCTTCGAGGGATTCTGCTGACTTGCGGGCCTTCAGACTTAAGGATGTCCTTCAGCTACCAGGCGCCTGCACTGACGTTCAAAACAAGACAAACAGAGCAGACAAACACTTTATTTTCATCGCGAGCCATCGCCATCTTTTTTGTGCTTCCCGCCAGTTCTACGTCACTGTGGTCACCCTCGTCACTCCATGGTATCCAGTCTGCCTCCTTCTATTGCAACATGGCCATCGTACCCTTCGGGTCCCTTCGGGCGAGAGCTTCAGAAACAGGCAAGGTGAGCTGTAAAAGCCTTACATTAGACTATTTTAGCTAGAGGTTGTATAGGGAGGGGGTACTAACAGCTATTGTTCACATTTGAGGAAGGAACAAGAGAAAATGATAAGGAAATAATATTTTCGCAAGAGAGGTGAACAAGTGCATGTTTTTGCAAGTAAATCAAGCGCAAGCATCATTTTTCAGTTTCTGTGTTTCTGCCTTCACTTTGCGTAAAATAACTTAGTGACTAATGTAGCTGAGCACTTTCTTCAGGTTTTTTTCAACAAACACTTCAGTTCAACAAACACTTCAGAAAACAAATTCAATTATATGACAATTATAGGCTACTAAGTGTTGTCTACTTTTGTCGAGCACACTCCTTTGAAAAGAAACTATAATGTCACATCTGTAGCCGTATAAGCCATGATGAATGACTATTAACCTCGGTTCGAAGTGTATGAATAAAGAAAATTGATTGCTTGCGAACTGGTCTTTGAAGTTTTCGCCCCAGGTAAACTTTTCAAGTTCAGAAGAAAACTGAGTTCGACTCAACTATAACCTACAGAATAGGCGTATTATTATCAGAACTGCAAGATAAGGGGTGAAGGAAGGTGTGGGGCAGGGGAGGTGTACCCTTGAAAAACCGTAAGTATAGTAAGTAATAGTTTTTTTCCCTTGAAAAAGCACAGCTAACCCAAGGAATCCAGGATGATTTAAGAATACTTGCACTGAGTAACTCACAAACAACATCCTCACAATCTCTCAAGCAGAGGCAAACTAAACTGACTGACTAAAGGGGATAGCTTTCTAAAGAAACTGTGGTGCTGCGTGGGTGGGGAGTATTACAAGATAATTTGTTTTTATCAACTGGGTTGGTAATACTTGAGCAGTTTAAGAGTTTGTCTACGAGAGGACCAGGCAGAAATGACACATGCCATCTCACCAATTTCTCTCAAACTTTCACAGATGTTTAAGGTCGTTATGTTATTCAGGAGCCCAAAGTAGTTTGGCCTCCCGGTCAATCTCTGGGGTGTTAGGGCTTTCACATCAAATCCCAGAGATAAAAACCCGAACTTAGCTCTAAAATTGCACTTCCAACAAAGATTCCTCACACAAACAGAATGAAGTAGATTTTAATCTTATTTCATCAAACAATTTTTGTTAATCTTAAGCAATGAAAGGTCCAACGTTAGAGAGATTTGAAATTATTCTCGCTAATGTGGAACATTTCAAAATTAACCATGTCACGCAACAACTTTAAGAAACTGCAAATTAGGCTTGTTACATTGCAAATATCTCCAATGGGCAACATTACACGTTGAAATGTAATCACAGCAAAACCCTATCATAGTGCCATGTTTCCGACGAAAAACATTTTTGGCCTCTGTGAAATATTCGTGGTCACATTCCTCTGAAGTATGTGACAGTCCAAGTTAATTTGAGCTATAATGGTATCAGTGACCCCAATTTGATTGGTTTTCATCTCTAAAAACCTTAAGAGATGTTTATCTACATAGCTAAGGAGTTAAATTAATTATGTGAATTCTAAGATACTGATATGATTTACTGATAGTTACTAGTAAATCTGATAAACCGATATGTTTTATACGGAAGTAGTGTATTGAAAGCAAAGTGTGTCAGGTAAATTTTGCCAATTCTGTTACCTCATGGTTAGTGCGCTTGACTCTGGAGCAAGCACTCCGGGTTGGAGCCCTGACCGGGGTCATTGTGTTGTGTTCTTGGGCAAGACACTTTACTCTCACAGTGCCTCTCTCCACCCAGGCGTATAAATGGGTACCGGCAAATTTAATGCTGGACTAGCATCCCATCCAAGGGGGAGTAGAAATACTCCTAGATGCTTCATGCTACAGAAACTGGAATAAGTTCCGGCCTGGTAGGCCACATTAGCTCATATGCAGACTTTACATGTACCTTACCTTTCCACACTATCTAGATTCATTTTGACACTTGGAATGCACTTAGAGTAATTTCCTTACAGGAGAAACAGCAGCCTTCCAGTAAATATACATGTAGGTGTGTGTCGTGACACTTGTTTCTGTTGCATATGTCACTATATCTACTTGAATTCTGAAATAAAATTCCCTCAGCTCGAAAAAAGTGCATTTTTTCTTTGACAGGCAATCCAGTCTGCGAATGAAGTCCTTTTCGTTTCATTTTTAAGTTGTTTCTTTTTTTAATCACGCTAATGTAAACACTGTCACACTGAAAGAAAACAAAAATAAAGGAGACATGGTTTCTTCGCTTGCAAATGAAGACAGTGAAGTGCGTAACGCTTGGTCGACTTTTAGGAGCAGTAACAAAGCTATGGCTGCCTAAATGTCATGTTCATTCACTTCACATTCCAACAGTACTTGTATTTTCTCAGCAAGATTCCCAGGGAAGAATGAATTTTTTCCTTTGTTTTCCTGTACTATCTCTCTCTCTCTCTCTCTGGTCCTTATTGCCCCCGGTGGGGCATGGGGCCGCAACAATGTCACTTTTCAACCGGGTTTCGTCCTTCGCAATAGCCTGTGCCTCTCCCCATAATAATAATGACAAACCCATCTCACTAAGTTCAGTTTCCAGTGTCTTTCTCCAGGTGGTTTTGGGTCTTCCCCTTTTTCTTCTGCCTGCAGGTGTCCACCTAAGGGCAACCTTGGGTATCCTCTCTGGCGACATTCGTAAGACATGTCCCAGCAATCTAAGCCGGCGTTTCTTCTATTGAGGATAAGGGATTCACTGACGCCAAGGATGTCCAGGTCATATCTTACCATCTCTTTTGTAACCTGTGCCGTCTTACCCGTTTCAAACATTGTGCGGACGTTCCATGTTGCAAGTCGTATCATCGATATGGGCCCAAGAAAACCCCTCCTTGAGCTCATAGCTTCCTGTGATGGGTTTCCACTAGGAGATGTCATACTGCCAAGCTCAGGAGCTTGGCAGTAAAAAGTAATAATTTCCCGTGGGCCTGTTCTTGCCACTGCATAACATAATGTGGCCCCCTTCAAGTCTTCACATGAAATAAGATGACCCACCCTCGACCACAGACAGTTTTATATAAACAATAAGACCCGACGTTTCAGAGTAGTTATGACTCCATTATCAAGGAAAAATTATATCAGACAATGCAAAATACAGAATTCAAAGTGATTTTGCTGCGAAGAATTAAGGTGATTCCTCAGAAATTAAAGTTACTGATAAATTTTTTGAAACTTTCCCTAAATGTTCTCTACCAAGCCTGTTTCGAAAAACACAATTAAAATGATAGGTCACCATGCTCTCTTTAGAGATGTCATGGGCCAATCTTACATTATTTATGCCTGTACTCGTGTGAGAACCGATGTTTTATGAGTCAAATGAGTCAATGAGTTATGGGTCAATGAGTCAACAGGTCGGATCAGCGGTTTTTCGTAAAGATCGGACCTGATGAATTCCAACCCAAAACGGTGGACAAATCAGCGAAGCGTGAGGTGAGTGAAATCCTTGTCCATCTGTTAAGATATGCTTATTTTATGCCCAAAGGCTTTGAAGCCATCCAATTTTAAGTCAGGGCATTGTAAATATTTTGTTTTTTCTGGTCTTGCAGTCGAAAGAAATCCTGTATTCAAGGCATCGTTTTGTGGTATAGATTTTAATTACAGTATTAACACATTTCATTCACTATTATTGCTATCGAGTAAATGTAATTTGCATTTGAAACAACACAAAAGACTTAAGAAAAGAAAGCACAATAGCAAAACTTTTTCAACGCGATAAACATCATCCTCTTTGATTACTTTCTGTAATTCCGCTTCGTAGAATGTTCCGTCTAGGATCTCTCCGGCATCATCTTTCAATTTGTAAACAGGCACTTGGCGCGCAAATCGTTTGTAGATCGTAAACATTTCTTCCGTGTAATTGGGGAGGTAGGACTTTTCAAACATTCGCTTCACTTTGCTGATCCTTACGCGATCTCCCACTTGAAATTTATATCGCACACGCTTGTCAACGTCGTTGCCATACAGTGTGTCCCACACCTTAGCTTCATGGGATTTAGTCACCTGACTCGGTTTCATTTTAATGCTCTGATGGTAAGTGTTATTGTAGGATTTTACCAACTTAGGTAACACATCGATGTAAGTAAGAGTGTTTTTAGCTGTGAAATACTTGTACATTTTGTTCTTAAAGGTACGGTTGAATCTCTCTACTACCGACGCCAGAGTTAGGCCAGAGTTGACTGTAAAAAAGTTAATGTTATTTTCACGTAGGAATTTCTGAAACACACGATTAAGGAACTCTGTGCCTTGGTCGGTTTGAAGCTTGTTTGGTTTACGACCAGACGATAAAATCGTCTGAAAGGCCTTCACTAGTTCTTGCCCTTGCTTTGTCTTTAAAGGCACAACCCAGGCATGCTTGCTGAAAATATCTATACACGTCAGTAGGTATTTGTAACCTTTGTTGAATCGGCTTAAATTTTGAACATCGACCAGATCTGCTTGAAATTGTGCATCTATGCCAGGAACAATCACTCGACTTCTCTTGTAGTGTCTTCGAGCAGGCTTATGAAGAGTGTAAACGTCTTGTTGACTCAACCAATCTTGAACTTGTTTGCGAGAAATTTTACTTTTTCCCTTCTCTTTGACCGCTCGGTACACAGCATCTAAACCACCGAAACTTGCGGGTTGACTTGGGTCGAGATAAATGCTGGACAGCGTTTTCTCCATCGCAAAATTCTGAGTTTTGAACAATCACTTGACCCCCGCAACAAGCTAAAACGATACGAATGCGGCTGAAAATACGCTCTAATACCAGAGAGGGTGAAGACGGCCAGCAACCCATTACTAGTGACCACTGCGAAGGCCAACACTTGACTAACTTTTCTTCATGCTGCACGCATTTATATAGCTATTCTTGTATTTGGCTAAGAGTGGGAACGAGAAAATCAAATAGTTGTTCCCATTCCTCCTCAGTTAGCCCCAGTTGCTCGACAAAACTTAAAAACACTAATAATCTCCCCCAGTGAACTTCTGTAAACACCTCGGAATGAAGACATTTTAACTTGTCAAGCATCGATCCTGGAAGTTCACAAAATTGCGCTCTAAGAGCTGTTATTTCATTTGAAGGCATATTCCTCGCTATAAGGCAATAAAAGTAAAATCGTGCCCTAAGAACAGAAAGAGTAAGACCCATGTTAACGTGTAGACAGATAAACACACACTGACTTAAAATCAAATCGTGTACTCACTTTATTGTTTTAAAAATAGAACTTGTTTTGAATTGCGTTAATTACATAGTCAAGGTCCATTAGTTTTTCTTCTTTTCTGACAACTTTCTCAGGACATTGGACTTCTGTCGGGTCAACGTTCATAACTTCTTCAACGTTGTCATCTTTGTGGATTTCCACACTACTGAAATCGTTCGTTTTAATACCACAAGGACCATAATAAATAGCATACAATACGCGTTGTTTCATGTCTTCCTCATAATTTTCGAGTTCCAAAAGGTCCAAGGCAACTTCGGCAACTCCGTGAAATAACTTTCCCATGTCTGGCCAAGCTTTAACCCCAGAGTGCTGCAAACGCTTTCCACAGTTTTCATCACCACAGCAAGATCTATTTGCTCATGGGCTACATCGTGATAATAGAACCACGCGTCTTCAGTATCCAACATCAGACAGGAGTGCTGTCTTTGACTGGGATGTTGAATAGCACAGCCATGGCAGCGATTTACTTTTTCCTCTTGAACGAGCTTGTCAAAAAACGCAGCATAGGTAAGCTGGAATACATGACCAATAATGGTGGCTATCTTCTTTCGTTGGATCTGTTCAACTTCGTCCACGGTTAACATAGGTTTAGATGTGGATTCGACTTGCATGTTTGAACCGCTCAAAAATATTATTTACTCGACAAGAATAAAATGCTAAACGGAGAACGCGCTTTTATTTTGAATAGATAATAGATTTCTCATGAGACAATCAGGGTTCACTATTGCGGGCAAGTCTGGGCAAGCTTATTGTTTTCATTGTACTAGAGTGACGCTTATTAGTATGGAGGAAGACACTTCATTAGTATGGAGGAAGACACTTTATTAGTATGCAGGAAGGCACTTCATTAGTATGGAGGAAGACAAAAATTAGTATGCAGGAACGCATTTTACCTAGACAGTTTGAATATTAATTATTTACCTAGACCTACCTAGACTTACCTAGACAGTAACGGGGATAATTCTGCTGACCTATTACTACTCACACCGTTCCTTAAACACTAGCAGCCCCCACCTCATGAGCCAAGAGTTTTTTTTATTTATTTTATTCTTTTTTTTTCTTTTTGCCCTCGGATTTGAGATCAAACCGGCACTTCTGACGTAAATATTTATACGACTATAGCTCTACCCAATGATCCGACATCGTCTTCAGGCAATTATTTTTTAATGCTAACTACTTATTAACCCAAAGCTTGAGGCGGGGGTTTTTCCCATGCTTTGAGGGTGTGTATGGCGTATAAAGAGGACAGACCCCGCTTTTTCTGACCAAACTATACCCATACATCACCAATATTAGAATGAGCGAATCGGTTATATATATAGTTCGTATCGAGATTTTCTACGCATATGGTGCAAAAAACTTTGTCCCTCCAATATAATATTTCGGGAAAGTCCCGTTATTCGCGTGACTTATGTCTACAAGGACTAAATAAATAACCGATGACTCATGTCTGCAGGGGATTCCCCTATTTTAGAGAGGTCACTTTTTGTCGCCCACGCGTTTAATTTATTCAGAATAATTAAAGTGACTGCTGCAGACTTAAAAATATATTCTTTACTAATAATATAAGATGACTTGCAATATATATATATTCATGATGATTTCAAAAAGAATGATGAGCTGATATGTCCTTTTGGTGATCAACAATTAGTAGAAGTTAATAAAGTGGTTGAGCAATGCTGTAGTGAACAGGATGTGGAAACTGTAAATGGTATGAATACCTGTTTGAATTGTGGTTTAGTTAATGGTTATGATTTTGTCACAGAGAACTTCAACTTCTATGATAAGATACATATGATACGAAAAAAAATCAGTATATAATCGGAAATACCATATTGAGAATGTGTTAGATAGTATATCTTGTGAAAATAATGTCCAATTGACTGACCACCAAAAAGAGAAGATACATAAATTGTTCATTGTGATTGATGCTGTTAATCATGAGGTTAATGATGGGCGTAGACGGATGATCAGTATTAAATTTATTATAAAGCAATTATTCAAGATGATCGGACTTCCTCACAATGATATCAAAGTGACGAAATCAAAGAGTAAATTGAAATATTATGAAAAATATTGGAATAATGTTCAATCATTGATAGGTGATAGAATTCAGTCGATAATTAATGCATGAATTTTTCATCGTATTTTTTCAAATACTTATCAACAATAGGACTGTTGTCTGTCACATAATCATCAATGTTCTTCATTGTATTATGAATTTGAGATGAATTGTAATTTCCACTTCTCATCATACCCTTTATCTCATTCAGAAGATGTTGATAGCTTTGGGAAGCATAAGTACAATTTTGGATCTTGAGATCAAGGGCTTTATGAGACATCCAACCCTGAATCAAAAGTGCTGCTGTACTGATTGCAATCAAACTGATACCACCAGTCGCTATACTGCTTGCTAAACCTCCAGATGCAAATATGATAGATAATGAGTTGCCAAGTAATTTGTATTTTTTGAAACGTTTCAATGCTTGTTTGTAGGCCCAACACTTTTTGTGATATGCTTGGTAGTAAGATTTTAATTCTTTGACCTGTTCTTCTGTTAATTCATCTGAAATATGATTCCATTTGAATATGCTTTTTTCCCGACTCTTTCATATATATAAGTTGGATAATTTTTCAAGGATGTAAATATTTGATGTAGAAATTACAGTATTCCCCTCCATCAAGAACAGCACTATCATCTTCATCTATATAAAATTTTATGTTGGCATATTCTGCACCATCTTTGAGAGTAATTATAAATAATGAGTGGATTGTTATTGGTGTCCAATTTTCTTGATTATTGAGCGCCTGATAAAACAAAGTTTTTGAGCTTGACATATTCTTAATATAAAATCTACCACTTCCTTTATAAAAACCATTGTATATTATTTGATAATAACCGCTATATGGTACCCTGAGTAAATTTTTGTTTGGTTCAACAACCACAAAAGGGCCGCTTACTTTTGGAAACTCTACTATTTTTTCGTTGTTGTGTTCCAGATGATTTGTATAAAAATGAACACTAAACAATTTTTGCATTTGTGCTAGATTGACAGCATCACCACCAGAAGTACCATCTGCGAGGTTTACTATCTTTTTGGATTTCATATCGATTGGTGCTTCATATTTGATGTGATCATCATCATAATAATAAAGACGATCCCATAAACCTATTGATACATCATTTTGAGTACCAGCAACACCGTAAACAACAACATAAATGGTAGTCTGAGGATTAGTTTCACCTTTTAATCGGATGTCAATATCTAAATCATCAAAACTAGGGTTTAAAATGTTTTTTGAAAAATGTATAATGCTTCGTGTCTTCGTTCCATCTATTCTGGAATTGATCTTTCCTACATAGAGAGTTCCACTTGACGCATTTATTTCAACAATGGTGATACCATCTTCCACATACATTTCATAAACCATTCTATAAGAGCCGGTGGGTAAATATATTAAATCAATTGATAGTCTGGTGCAATAATAACCAATACTGGAATCATAATCAATCTTGAACTCATAAGCCTTTTATCACTGAATGATAATTTTTATTCTGGACTCCAATTTTATGAATATCATCATCATCTTCTTTGAACTCATCGTTATCCATCACTTTTTGAAGACATTTTCTTTATTGAATGACGCTATGGAATGTATTTCAGACGCTTTTATTTTCTTATCAATTATACCATTTATGACTATATTACTATCATTGACAGTTTTGTTAACGAAATTAACAGAAGCTGCATAACTACTGTCTGATGGTTGCGGATCTTTGAGATTGATGATACTGTGATTAGCTATATTTAAATTACCCTCCATTGCCTCACTACCATCTTTTGGAAGTAGATCTGATTCAGTTTCAGCTAGAGTACGGATGGCATAATCGCTGGTACTTTTTAATAATTCAAAATTAACTGCTTTATGTTTTATTTGATCATAATTTGGATTTTCTCCATCGTCTTCAACAATGGTCTTTAGATTATCAATATCATTATTACCCATATTGAGAGCACCAGTCATGGCTTTACTCCCATCTAGTTTCAAAACATTGGTGCAGAGTTTGGTAATTTGTTAATTTCAGCATCTACAAAAGCTTTACTAACCAGACTGTTATTATCAAAAAGTCCCTCATAATAAGGTTTACAGTTTTTTATTATATTTTGTTTGAGATCATAATATTCTTTACCATTTTTATCTATCTTTTTGAGAAAATTTTCATTCAGATATCCTTTGTTAACAACGCTTCGCAAATCTCTGGCTCTGACTCCCAAAGCATCATCAACCTTAGAATCATCTAAATTATCCACAGAGAGGATATAATTCATACCCATATCTAAATTGCCAGTCATGGCTTTACTTCCATCTAGTTTTAAGACATTAGTATCAACATGGACTTTTGCTATTTCACCATCAACGTATGATTTGGTGGCTTTATCAGCAATAGCAATATCCTGCTTTGCGTTTTCAGTGTGAACATACTTCTTATTTGCAGCATCAGAGTCATCCAAAGGATAACCTAAACTGTTGATGAGATTACTATTTAGATTTAAACTCTCAAAATATAGAATCTTGTGATTATCCTGGACATCATTGACATCAAAAATAGCGTGATTGAAAGTTGTTGAGTATTTGCCCTTCACCACTCTTGAATAAAACAGAATTTTAATGTTTTTGTCATACTGGCTTCCATAATATCTGATTTGAAATCTTATTCCACCCTCTCTATCAGTTGTAAATTGAATGATTGATTTGGTGTATTTACCATCAATTTTATCACTGTCAAATGACGAAATGACTGTCACCGTGGACATTAAAAATTATTGTATCATCAACAAGGAAACTACCAGTGTCTCCGATGACGAATATCTCAAGAATGGATGTGTAACTGCCACTCTCAAGTTGATTGCCTTTCATTTTGATACTTGACCATGCTTCTCCACCAAAACGAGTATCATCACCTTCTTTCTCAATTATATAAGCATCATTATGCGTCTTATGATTTTGAAAGAAATGGTTTGATGGTACATTTGGAGGGGTTCCTACTTCTAATTGGCTTTTGTCACCAAAGTCTTAATAAAATCTAAAACTTGGTTGTAAATGATAATTATTTTGACAAAATTTAGTATGATCTTTTAACACTTTTAAACTGACTGCATCATTATCGCTGGTGGACTCACCAACATTAGTCAATCGTTTTCCATCAATATTATAATTACAATTTTCTGTCAGTTTATATCCAATACCAGGAGGTCCTTTCGGTCCTTGTGGTCCAGGTGGTCCTCGTTCAGAAGTTTTGATCTGACCATAATGATCATTTTGTGAATTATCATTGAATATTCCCATATAATAGTAAGTTATATATTTCCATAGAAGTTTCTCTTAACCATTTTCATTGGTTTGTCAACATAGCAGAAAGAGTATGGTTTGTCGGTTGCCTTGATAGACTTTTCTTTGTCAATTCCCAATTCTTGAGATATCAGATTCCTTTCTCTTGATGATGGAAAATCGTATAGACAAAAATGACTACAATTCAATCTGATCGCTTTAGGACATCCATAAAAGGATTGTGTGAGATATATCACAGAGCAGTTTTTATGCCGTCCTTGAATAAAATAGTCAATCAGAGGTTTCTGTACTTTTTCACACACATAATCTTCAAATATAACGACTCTCTGCATATCAGTGTCTTGTAGCTGGTCAACAGGTATGATTTCATCATTGCTCACTACTAAAACCGGGTAACCAACATGTTCACTTATTCCACTCATCTTGTCAATTAAATTTATATACTTATCTTGATCCAGATTTTTGGCATACAAATGGATCTGATCATAATAAATCAATGGATGTTGTAAAATATGACTCAATAAATATGTTTTACCTGATCCTGAATTGCCAGCCAAAAGCATCCTAAATGTATTCTTCGGCATGTATTCATACAATTGTTTAAAATCATCATTTGATTTATAACCACTGTCGTAGTTTGGTATGTCCATGTATATTATTGTGTTATATAAGTTGAGATAGGTTGATATAAGTTATTTAATCTAATATACTAATATATGGATATTGAACAAATTCAAAAGCTTGTCAAGAATAAATTTGAAGCTGGTAATAAGGTAAAAGAAGTCCGCAAAGTTATCGAGGCTTATCAAACACAAAAAGAGGATCAACAACGGGGTTTGATGGATGCAATTGAACCTTATACTGAGTATAAAAAAGAAATCAGAGAAGAAACCAAGAAAGAAACCGACAAAAAACAAAAGGAACTCATCGAACAGTTAAAACAAAATCAAGAAAAACTAGTTGAAGCCATTGAATTTAATCCTAAAGGCTATCACATGGGAGGGTAAAAAATGGCCGACCACGTGGAGATGAAGATGAAGAGGTCGAACAAAGCACAAGTAAAAAGAAACCTCAAATTATAAATTTGGCTAAAGGTATAGACGCTGATTATGAAAATTTATTAGAAGAAAAAGGGTTACCTTTACCATCCAAAATCCTAAAAGAAGGTTTAGATACAACCTCATTAATAACAAAAGCGAATAAAAAAATAAAACGAAATCAACAATACATGATATCACATTCAACAAAAGAGGGTGAGCCTCTCAAAAACTTGAAAACAATACAAATTACAACAATTAATCGACATAAAACAGAAACACCATACCTCGAAGATTATTTGTTGAGATTAAAACATATCGAAGCAGCCCCAAAATATATAGATGGTACAGGTATTTATACGCAAAAAAAGAGAAATGCTTACAAGATATCACAAAATGGGCAGTATGGTGGCCTGGTTATCGATCTTCCAAAACTCTATGGGCATCTGAAAGTTGTGGCTCACAAAAACGGTAAGAAAGTATATGACAAACAAGCTGACTTTGACACACTTGATCTACTTACAGAACGATTCAACAAAAAAAAGAAATACTCTGAACTAGCAAGATCTGTGTTCAATGATCTCAACAGACTGAGTAAAATACCGATACATAGAACATCCAAGAAGTATTCAAAACTTGGAAGTGGTGTAGTCTACTATAATAATGCACAATATTTACTCACACGTCTTGAACTACTTGGAGGATCTATGTCTGCTGGAAACGACAGCAGTGATGTTAGAGAAGAGTTTGTGAATATAGTACACAGGTTAAATAAATTGGATGTCATAAATAACAAACATGACATCATCAAAGAATATGTAATATATTAATATATGAGTGAATTCTTATTGCGATTTTCATCAAAAAACAGAGAAAAATCAGGTGTTAGTTTGAGTCATGATTTCACAACCCGATTCAACAACCCTATTCATCTATCTCATGATTTGAAGCATGAACTAGCTGTCAGAACGATATCAATGACCTATAGTTGGTATAACATCAGAGAAATGTATAAAAACAATCAAATAAAATACAGTTCTAATAAAGGTGTAAATTGGAAAAAAATCACGTTTATTGATGGAATGTATAGCTATGATGACATCCATGAATACATTAAAAAGTCTATGAAGGATAATGGAGATTTTGTTAAGAAGGCCGCTGATAATGGTAAAGATGAGTATGGTATCAATCTGTATTTTGTTTTATCCACATATCGGGTGATTATTGAATTGGATGAGAATTATCAAGTAGATCTCACAAACTTAGATTTCAGAAAACTGATTGGCTTCGATTCAA
>JAEMPF020010411.1:0-25000 GCA_022496165.2 Catalaphyllia jardinei
GCAGCAAAAAAAGAAAATAAAAAGAAGAAGAAGAAGAAGAAGAAGAAGAAAGAGAAGAAGACGAAGAAGAAGAAGAAGAAGAAGAAGAAGAAGAAGAAGAAGAAGAAGAATTCTTAAAGAGTGGTGGATCGAAGGGGTTGGGACCCGACCTTCCCTTAGTTTGGAAGAAGAAATGACAAGACGAAGAAAAGCCAGCAGGCAAGTAAATCAAAACCGACCCCCCTCTCCCCTCCTAAGCTCAAGGTTTGGATCCGCCACTGTCAAAACTATGCATGTAAAGTAATGCTGAGCTACCAAGATACACGGAATGCAGTTTCCAACATCCCAAACTCAGAAACTCAGGCCGTACCGATATTTCATGAATGGGAAAATCTTATAAGAATACTCACACGCTAAAAAAATAAATACTACGTAAAACAAAAACAAAGGAAATAGCTTTTTTGCATACGAACCTGGTTCTGTGTTTGGTTTGGTTATCAGAGTCCTTTGATAGAAAGACTTCATGTAGATCTTTATATATCACTCCTAGCACCACTGAACCTATGAGATAGATGAAAATAAATATCACTCATAGTAAGTTAAACTAGCTCTTTGCAGAAAAGGGAACAAATGTTATTGCGTCGTCACGACAAATAATGGTTTCCCGGCATGCCTTGCAACAATAAAATAGTTTGAAATGGATAACAAAAGAGACTGTAAGCCGTCACGTGATGCATAGGCCTATTTTGCAATTCATTATTCTCAGAATCGGGTCTTTGTTGCATTTTGTCACTAAAAAAGTTTCTAACTTCTTAGTTCACATTTTTACGCTGGTCTTTGCGGATCAGCATTGGGTGGTTAAGGACGTTTGCGCCCAAGATGTTCACACGTATAGATTTCTTATTAAACTTAACTTTCCACGCAAGGGTCCAAGATTGCTAAATCCAAGCAAAGCTATAGCAATGGTCATCTGCCCTATCATTGTTCATTTTAGTATTTATCGCGCTCTCTCGGCGTACGACGTGGCATGTGAATTTTCGTGCTCAATAAGCATGCGCAGAAGCAATGGGCACGAACTTCCTTAAATTGTCCACGGCTTCACTTGTCAGCTACAATTCAGCTGCCTACTGACTTCTTGCCAGTCATGCCAGTAAATTTGGAACTATTTTGAACTATTTTGAACTATGAGTTGAGAATAGCGTTTTTTTTTAGCTGACAATTAACATTTTTAGCTATCTATCAATACATGTTAACGCTATTCAGTTCCTCGTTCGCAATTTTTTGCTTCTTATTTATTTAAATTGCTACTGTAGTATCATTCAAACCGTTGTGGAAGTTTTCCGGAGGAATTCGAAGAGAGTTCTGTCCCTTTGTTTCTCGGAGATGAAATTCGATCTCATTTTGATGGAAAATTTTCCTGAGTTGCAAATCTAAATAAAACAAAAATCCAATAATGAAATGTAATTCAGTTTTCGTAACAACAAGCTTGGTTGGATGGCGAATTCAAACCTTATCACAAGCTACTTGTAAACGGATAGTTCAAACAGTATTTGGAGGCCGCGTGGCTTTGCCCTGGTCTCAAATACTCCTCGCTGTGTCTAGATGGATTGCAAATTTCATCAGTGGGCGAAGCGCACGCATTGAAATTATAATTTCACGAGCAAACCGAAATAAGATATAATAGCGTATTCTCCTCGGCTTCGCGCCAAATTCAAGCCATTCAAAGTCAAAAACGAGGCTAGAGCCCGACCCCATGTAAAATTTTCTCACTCTCAAAAAATGGAAGAGAGCTGGAGGCAAGGTTACGAACGACATATATATACACTTATATAAAACGAAAAACAGAGTCTATGCATAATCAGGTAAGACATTAATGCCAAAAGAAAGAAGGTACAAACTGTAAATGGCAATTGCAAAAAAGAAAAAAACAACAAGTAACATGGAAGTGTCCAGGTGTGACTGGAAGTCAGGATCACAGGCCATAACTAGTTGTCTTTGGCACCTATAACAAATAAAGAGGAAACCGAAATAAGATAAGAATCTTGGATTTGCCCATAGGATTTAGGGAAGGGTAGGGCGCTATTATATCTTATAAGATATAATAGCGTATGTTTAGAGTCCATGCTAACCTTCTTGGAGCACAACAGCTTGAAAGGAGCCTGCGCTTTCAGAAGCAATCTCCCTGAGGTAATGTCTCCTAAACGTGGATTCTTTTTTGCAGTTAGCCATAGCCAAAATCTCCTGGCAGGAGAGTCCCTTGGCTTTAGCCTTAGAGGTAGACGCACCTCTGGTTGAATGATCACGAAACTCAGAGGTGTCAATCCCTGACTCTACAAGCCACCCCGCAATTGTGCAAGGAACTACTTCTGTGTGAGGTCTGATATAGCTCAAAAGCAACTGGGTCTTGTCTGCCCCTGCACGCCAGGCCTTGGATCGGTCCAAATAACAAGATATCGTGGAAACCACACATACCAGAAGAAGAAGAAGAAGAAGAATTCTTAAACAGTGGTGGATCTAAGGGATTGGGACCCGATCCTCCCTTAGTTTGGAAGAAGAAATGACAAGACGGAGAAAAGCCAGCAGGCAAGTAAATCAAAACCGAAATAACAAGATATCGTGGAAACCACACATACCAGAGGGTCACTATCAAACGTCAGTTTAATAGGAGGCTGCCCTTTTCTCCTCGATTTGGTGAGTACACCAAGCTCAAAGTTAATTGAGTTATTATTTATAGTCATGTATCGAATATCAAGGGCTCTGAGATCAGAGGATCTGCCAGCAGAGGCAAGAGCCAGTAACATACTTAACTTAAGTGTCAAGTATTTGTTTGAGAGGGAGGAATTCTCCCCGAGGGAATGAATATAGCTAAGCACTTTGTCAACGTCCCAAGTTACCACATATCTAGGCTGTGGTGGCCTAGCATGAAAGCAAGCGTTAAGGACTCTGCAAACGAGATCATGTTGCCCAACCTTAACTCCATCAATAGGCCTATGAAAGGTGGAAATTGCTGACCGGCGAATGTTTACAGTGTGGTAACTTCTACCCTTTTTAAATAACTCTGTCAGGTAGTCAGCTATAGATGCCACAGTGGAGCAAAATGGATCAACCTTCTGTTGACCACACCAGCTACTCCACTGTTTCCAGGCGCTGTTTTAAGCCCCTGCAGTGCCTTTTCGCCACGAATGGGAGCGAAGCAAATTTGCAGTGTCCTTTGAAACTCCACCTGTAAGCAAGTTTTGCCTGTAACCATCCAGGCCGCTAATTACAGGTGGCCCTGCAGAATCAGAGGGTGTGGCTGTTGGTTGGGAGAGAGTAAACGATGCCTCAGTGGGGGTAGAAGAATGGGATGCCTGCAAGACATCTCCAACAGGACTGGGTACCATGCTTGTGCATGCCAGGTTAGTGCTATCAGAACCATTGTTCCCTGGTCCTTCCTTATGTTTGCCAGACAACGGCAAATCAGTGAAAAAGGGGGAAAGCAGTAACCCTTCATGTTCGACCAAGGAATCTGAAAGGCATCTGTTGCCTGAGCAAAGGGGTCTGGGAACCAACTCACATAATTGGGAAGTTGTGTATTCATGCGATCCGCAAGAGATCTATTGTTAGCGGGCCCCATAACTGGTCTAATTTATGAAAAACTTTGGGATTCAGTTTCCAGTTGCTCGCATCCCTGGCAAGTATTCTGCCGTCAGGGAAATTCCCTTCCTCAGGGCGTATTCCCATAGTTCCTGGGCTATCCCTACTAGAACATGAGACCGTGTCCCCCCCCCCCCAATTTTTAGTAGGTAAGCAGCTGCTGTTCTGTTGTCCATTCGGAGATGGACATGAATTTTCCTTCGATTGTTGGAGAAAGCTCTCAAAGCAAAAAGAGCTGCCTTGAGTTCTAGGGCATCTATATGCAGTAATGATTCCTCCGGGGTCCAAAGCCCCCTGGTATGAACTCCCTGACACACTGCCCCCCAGCCCTTCAAGGACGCATCCGTCGTAATAATCAAATCGGGGGCTGGTGAGATTAATGATCTCCCATTCCAAGTCGATAGTTGGTTGATCCACCACTTGAGATCGTTTTGGCATTCCTTGTTTAGAGGGACAACCGAGTTGTACCCCTTCCCCTCCAACAAGCCTTTCACCTGCAGCATTTGTAAATGCCTGTAATGAAGGGGAGCTGGGAGGACTGCTTGCATAGTTGAAGTCAGCTTCCCAATAATGTGTGAGAGAGTTCGCACCGAGGCACTCTTCTCTAAGATCAGATCTTTGCAATCCTGGACAAGTTGGGACATTCTCCCTGGTGGCAAGAAAAGCTTCATCTTTATGGAGTTGATGACAAAACCTAGGTATTCCATGCACTGGGCAGGATGTAAAACTGACTTCTTCCAGTTGATCACAAAGCCTAAATGCTGGAGCAGCCAAAGGGTTGAGTCCCTGTCCCTCAAAATACCCTCCTGAGTCTGATTGAAAACAATAATGTCGTCAAGATAGATAAGTAGTCTTAGACCCAGTCTCCTTAATAGGGCAACAACAGGCTTTAAGAGCTTTGTAAAAAGGCGAGGGGCGGGCCCTAACCCAAAGGGGAGACAAGAAAATTGGTATCTCAGGCCCCCGTGCATGAAACGCAAAAGGGGTTGCTTACTGGCTCAGTAAAGTAAATATCTTTCAAATCGATTTTTATCATCCAGTCCCCAATCTGAATCAAATGTTTCAGTAAATACAGACCCTCCATTTTGAAGTGCTGGTATGTTACATAAGAATTCAACTCTTTCAAGTTGATTACAGGTCTGTTTCCCCCATCTTTCTTCTTGACTAGGAATACTGAATTTAGAAAGTCCCCATTCATAGGGGAGACCACCTGAATCGCCCCTTTCTGGAGCATCTCCGAAATCTCCTGATCTATGGCAACCTTTTCTGACTTGTTGTGAAATGTCGGAGGAGGAACATGACTATGATGTGGAAAAATGGTAAAAGGGATCTGAATTCCCACAACCATTTCCAAAATAAACTGATCCCGAGTCAGTAGTTGCCAATTGCTTAGGAAGTGTTGGAGCCTCCCTGCTAACTGAAGAGGTCTGGACAGAATTGTGGTGTCCACGCCCATTGCGATTAATGCAGGGTGGACAGAGATTTGGTTCGCATCTGGGGATTGGGTGCTCGATTCAGGTGATCTCTTTTGGATTCTAAATCTGACAAGCTTGCCTTGAAAGTATCCTTTGTTGTTGGAGCCTTGGACCCTGAATGACACAGATCTGCCCCCACCCCTACCGCGAGATGGGGGACCTCCTCGAAAGGGCTGATGGGCAGCTCTGGTATCCTTTCGGAAAACCTGCTTCCTGGTGGAAACTGAGCCCTTGAAAGAGGCAGGACGAGGCCTCGAAGACCCTGACAGGTGAGTAGATATTTCCTTAGTAGATGTGCGGATCTTGGTTGTAGTGCGGAGAGCTTTGTAGAACTTTTTCCCAAACAAACTCTTTTGGGATTGAGTCAGACAAGACTCATGCTTGCTAAGCAACGTTTTGGCTTTTTTGCATCGCCAGTGAGCCGCCCCTGTATACCGAGTCTACGGGCATAGGTCAAGCTGACATTAGCCTGCCCTAAAAGGGGAACTGACTGTTCAACCAAACGCAGACACTCAAAGAGATCCAGCTCTTCGGTAGATTTACCCGTACGGACCTCTTCAAGGTTGAGCCAGAGTCTACCAAGGGGTCCCATGACGTTAGAGATCCGCGCTTGTGTTTTGGAAAGCGTGCCGTCACTTTCCTTGCAATACGATTTATTCAAAGATTCAAATATCTCGCCCAAGTAATCGTCTACTTTGGGGGTATTTAAGCAATTTACCTCTGGGAGTGGATTAGAGTCAAGGACTAAATCCTTGATGGTCTTGTCCTTCACATAATGCGTAAATTTGTCACTCAAGTACCCCTCCATGCCTTGAGTCAAGACAAGTTTTTGGCCGGCTTTTGAGTCCGTGTCGAATCTCGTGTATTCATCATAATCTTTGTGTTTAGACGAAGGAGGTACGTCTTTTTTGCGACCCTGTCGCTTTGGATTAGGACTAGCTTCACTTGAAGAGCTAGAGAATCCACTCGAGTCGCTATCGCTACCCGAACTCCAGTCATCTTCTGAACGGGGCGAACTGGAGATCGATCTCTGATGCCTCCGATTGTTCGTAGAGCTACGAGTTTGTTCGTCCTCTCCGTCAACGACACTCTCCTTTTTTCCTCAGGAGAGGAATTTCTTGACAGGTCGGCCATGCAGCTTCAATAAGGTTAGAAATAACTTGAAATCTTTAGCGAATTTACGAACGAGTGAGAAACACTGTCACTCAGCGCGGAGCCATTTTTTGAGAGTGAGGGAATTTTACATGGGGTCGAGGCTCTAGCCTCGTTTTTGACTTCGAATGGCTTGAATTTGGCGCGAAGCCGAGCAGAATACGCTATTATATCTTATGGAGGTTTGTGAAGTGAAATTTGTGTTTGGGGGACCGGAATTCACCTCGTTCATGTCTTATAAATGGCCAGCTACAGTAGTCAGGCTACAGCAGGCTAATATATGTTTTTTAACAGGTTTTCAGCCGGTTCAATTTTCAATTTGCCTCCTCATTTATAGTGCCCCAATAAGCACGGCAGTGCTGAATACCATGATTCTAAAACATAAAGATTTATTTAAAAGACCCTAATCAGCCCCGGCAATTTTCGATGCCTTCGAAATTATTGTAAATAACAACAAGGGTGTACCTGACTAGGGCCTTTTAAACAACTGGAACCCCAGACAAATAAGGTAATTTTTTTAACTTACCAGCTTTTGTGCTATTAATACGGATTTGAGGTGTTGTAGGGTTAAGGTAATTCTGTGCAAATTCTAACATGAATTGCTCCAATGCATTGGATGCTTGAAAAACCTCGCTCATCTTTTCTTGCTGGGTCTTGTCTGCACCAGAACCGGACGTTTCGTTTGAAGACTGGTGGATCCAATTATCAAGAACTCTTACTGCATCCTGTTTAAAGAAAAGATCAATTCTGTCTTGATTTGAGGAGCCATAATCAGGGACGGAGACCTGTGAGATCCGCGCTGACCCATGATATAGGAATTCTTTTTTTTTTCTATTTATGAAACACATTGCGCCATCCTGACGTCATATATATATCCGCGCTGATCCGCGCACGTGTCTTGGGCTCTCGCGTGGATAATGTCACGTTGCGTGATGAAATGGTGAGAGTTGCGAGATTCTCTTGCCCATTTTTCACAGCAATGGCAAGGAATAAGGCAGAGATGAAGAACCAGGGCTCTTCTATGTAGTTTTATGCTCTGATTCAATGAAAAAGGTGTGCTCTGCAGGGTCGAGAATTTCTTAAATTTGCGCTGTGAATGAATAAAATTCGCTCGCCGGCTAGTTATACGCGTAATCTATTGTGTTTGTTCTGTAGAGAAAAGTTCTGTAATAAAACTGTTTACTCCGGTATCGAGTTAATTTGCGAGTTTGCCAAACACTGCTTTATCATAACGAAAAACTTTTTTTTTAGTGTCTTGTTGATTTTGCTCGTTTGGCTAGTTTGCAAAAGTTTTTGAAAGGCAAGTCTGACGCGCACGACAAGGTTATTTTCACGGTGCAGCGCGTGCACTTTTAAGTCCGACTCGGTGTTTTTAGATTGTCAACAAATCGTGACAAGATTTTTTTTATTGTCTTTTGTGCTGAGATGCTACAACGTTCGCCAAAAGGCTACTAACATCATATGTGTTTCTTTCAGTTGCTCCTTAACTGCCCCTCGAGCGTCTCTTACGCTACCTTCGTACTCTCTAAACTATCCGCGTGAATCCCGAATTGGATGGACGCACGCTAGAAATTGCCCATTCCTTAAATACAAATTTAAGTTTCACTCATCACTTTAAAAAAAAAAGAAAGTCATAACCAATCATGTCTGATCTTGATTCGATTTAAAATGTGCGTCAAACAATCGAGACAGTGTTTAATTTTCACCACGAATTTGTCAAAATTCTACGCGATTTTTTTTCCACTCTCTTTTTGGCATTTAAGGTCCGCACACACTAGGAAACTAGTCGCATGTACTTATCGCAGGGACTTGCTTCGGGAACTAGTCCCACGACCAGTTTTACGAATTAAGCCGGTTTGATTTCTTGGACAAGTCACAGGGACCAATAGTCCCAGAAATCGGTCAAGCCCCTGCGACTAGTCCCCTAGTGTGTCCCTAGCTTTACAGAAATGTAGTACAACCAAGCTTTCTCGTATCAGTTTAATACATTACAGAAATACATTTCTGTCCTTCCTATGCAGTTTTTTGCAGGCACTGACTTTTGCATATTACCTGTAAAGAGTCTTTCTGTTGATCGGGTTTCATCTGCGAAATAATCCACTTTCTGTTAGAATCCCTTTATTAAGCAAAAGGTATAATATAAAATGAATTCAAAATACAAAAGAAGACATAAGAATACCTTTGTCAGCAAGTCATCTTCTTCCTCAAATTCATCATCAGCAATTACCCGTGACATGGAAGACAAAATCGGAAGCACAATCCACACCAAATATAAATCTAACAATATCCTAAAAGCAGAGCTCCTCATTGCAATAATAAATCATACAGGAGAAAGAGGATTTGTTTATCTTGTATCAGACACTCAAAAACAAGATCAATTAGGAGGATGTAATTATTCAGCGTGTGGTTTAACTATACCCAATAAGATTTACACTGAGCGTAACAAAGACTTTATTTTCCAAGAAACTATTGTGAAAATAATATTTCAGGAGGAAAGTCTGAACATGCCGCGCCAGGGGTTAATTTGCGCCGAAATTTTGCCTTTGCATGTTGTCCATCCTTACCTGTGGTAATGGTGTTACTATCTTATTTTCAAGGATTTGGGCTTGTGTACGGACGTAAGGATCGACCGATTTGTTACCAATATTTCTGAGGTATGGATCTCCGCGAGCGTTCGCGGAGCAGGAGCTCCACTAGAACATCGGCAAGGATTAAAAAATAACAGATTTTTCAAATAGTGGATCATATACTGTAATGTGAATGAGAAAAGTTAACCGTGGAAATGGTTACTATCGAGACAAATGCGAAACCACATGTTTCCATCGTTTCTTACTCTTTAAATGTCAAGCTATATATTCGAAACCGGCGGATGATTCAGGTCTGGATTTCTGATTAAAGGTTGGATTGATAGTTCCTGGTATTTGCCCGTTTGCAAACGCATAACCAAGGAGACCCTTTCTACGCAAAACTTCGTGAAAGCGTTGTTGTCTCCGCGGTTTCACTTTCAGAGGACAATTAGGTGACTTACCCCTACACCTGCAGTTTTTGAGAGAAGTGATAGTTTGATCTAATAGTTGAATCAGTTTCACTAGACAGGCCAAAGAAGTTCTTGCTTCCACCATTAAAGTAAACAGCGCGAGAAAAGCGAACAACACGATCCACTTTTGAGAAACCATTTCTGAAAAATAATGTAACCAATAAAGAACATATATATTGAGTCAGCGTTATCACTAGAGTGGGACTGGGTCGATCCATACTGTTTTTAACCAGATACGATAATAATAATATCATAGGATGAACAAAAGGGCATTCAAAAACAGTTTTTTTTTCAGTAAACGATTGAAAATCAGGCAAAACACTGCGGAAATTGAAGCGAATTTCTAGATGAACTTTGATTTCAGTTCGGAGTGAACTTTTTTCAAAGTGAGTGGAATAGTGTCCAGGTCAGCGCGGTCCCAAAAATGAATGTGTCCTTTAATACAGTGAAGCGTGAAGTATTCAAATGGTTACTGATAGGAGAAAACTGCAGGCGCAAGATATTTTATGTAAATCACTAGTGTTATGATAGAATGCCCCCGAATAAGGCGTGAAATCGTCGAAAAAGTAGCACATGATTAAAAAAGGCAAAACCTTTATATTTCTCTCAAAGATAATCTATGGTTAGCTTATGGACGTAATACCATTGTGTTGCTCAGGGCCGGGTTGTTCCAAAGCCGGTTAACGTTGACCCAGGGTTAAACGTCAACTAAAGCAATACGTTTTCTTGTTTAAAAATGTTTTTCACGTCTAACGTTTGGTGAAGTTTGAGATTACTACAGCTCAAAACTGAAGGGCAAACACTATAAACAGAACACCACACCAAAAAGTTACAAAACTGAAATCAAAAGTTTCAATAACCCTGGCTTAGCTTAATCGGGCTTTGAACAACCCGGCCCAGGTCTGCTTTTATGTTACAGAAATTTTGCAAAAACTGTAAACGACGCCGATGGCCACAAAGTGGGGAACATTACTAACAGCAAAAGATTTTCAATTGCAAAAACAAGCAGGGTCCTTAACTTCGCAACAGGCTGGGCAAACGCACGCAACATGCTGCGCCCAATAATAATGCGATATGAGGTTACGATTTTCCCATACAGACCGACTGGGCTCGGTTAGTAAGATGTTTATTATATGAAAAACAAGAACAATTTAATTCGTTAATGTAACTGATTTGTATTACAACAAACTTTTGTATTACAACAAACTTGTATTACAACAAACTTTTTACCGTTAATTGTATTTGTCTCAAAATTATTTTTATTACACACGGGAGAAGATACACGGAAAACAAGAACAAAATCTGTGGAGTAGATTTTGCTTAAATTAAAAGAAATGGAAATTTCAAGATTGAAAAAAGTGCTATACAGAACATTGGCTGGGACTCTGCTCAATGATTAACCTACAGTACAAACTATTTTCAACGACTGACTCTGGAAAGCTGGTACACTAACTTAGAACAAACGCTTCGACTTATCCGCGACAAAAACGAAACCGACAAACGGACTTCTAACAGAACGACTTAATAATTTTGACCCACAATAGACGGACTCTAACAGACCAATTTGACTAACAAAAGACGGATCGAAACCGACCAATGACTGATGAAAAACTTTACACGAGTCTTCCAGCCAATACCATCATGGCGTAACTGACCAATCACTATCAACGGACCAGACTTATAACATCATCGACTGACAAAACTATTTACTTGACTCTGAAGATGACTTCCGCTCAGGTTGTCGAAACGGCAGTCACCAACAACAGTTCTTTTCAGAACTACACTCACCCGGACGATCACGCAATACGAGCTACAGTTTTTTTTTCCACAATTAGAGCACAAGCATTCCGCTTTTGCTCTTAAATAAATGTTTGCATTAAAAAAGTAAGGTCACCGGATCAGTGTTTGAGATATTAGCTTCGTGGATAAGGAATTTGCGAAATCAAAAAAAGTAAATGCCCCTGAATAGTGTTTTGTTTTTTTCTGTTGTCGTCAGCAGCATAAGCGGTGGAAGAAGAATGCCATAAACACCCGGAGGTGAGGCTGGCCAAGTAAATAAAATCGAAGAAAGCTTGAGAAGCAGTGCCTTTTTCAGCTCGCGCTCTTAAAAAAAAACATTTTCTTTGACGTTGATATAAATTGTGGTAAAAACCATAAAAACGTAAAATTGAAATATGTTTTATCGTGGTCCGTACTCTTATCGACAACGAGTACGCATTATTACTTTTTTTCAAAACATTTTTTTCGCATTTTTTTGCATGTTTAGCGAGTTTGCAAAAGTTTTTGAAAGGAAAGTCTGACGCGTACAAGTAGATCATTTGCATAATGCAGCGCGTTCACGTTCAAGTCCGAGTCGGTGTTTTCAATTGTCAACAAATCTTGGCAAAGATTTCTTTCGTTATCTTTGATGTTGTGGTAAAAAAAAAACAAATCGGATGTGGTTTAGCGGGCACTGGTGAAATTCCACTTATTTGGGATTAATTGACATATTTGTTTTTGAAAGGAACGTCTGACGCGTACAAGTAGCTCATTTGCATAATGCAGCGCGTGCACTTTCAAGTCCTGGTCGGTGTTTTCAATTGTCAACAAATCTTGGCAAAGATTTCTTTCGTTATCTTTGATATTGTGGTTAAAAAAAACCCAAAACAGAAAAAAACAGACAAAACAAATCCAATGTGGTTAAGCGTGGCACTGGTGAAATTCTACCAAATTGGGATTAATTGACATATTTGTAAGCAATCTGAATGCAGAAATTGTTGCTTGCATATTATCACTATTCAGAAAATCGCTCCACAAGCCAAATCTGGAAATTACTTCCCACTAGATTGTAAGCGATAGACATAAGAAGAATCGGGTTTTTGCTTCCGACTCCTTAGGTTTGATTTTCACTAGATCGTATTATTCTACATTTCTGATCACGACCGAAACTACAACTCCGTTGCTAGTGAAAACTAGCCTTGAGAGATTTTTACAAGCAGAAGCAGAACCCGATCATGTAATTCTGTCGGAAGTTTTGAAATTAAACTCGAAACTAGTTCGTGTACGCGGTCTAACTCTGAGGTTGTCTGTCCTCACGATCGTTTTAGTTTTCAGTGTATATAAATATGTCGTTATACTTGTGCAGTTGGATTGTCCTGCAAGTTAAACTTTTCAATCTCTTTACAGCAAGGATTTGACAAATCACACTTGCATCGTCTCTTGATGGTATAGGTATTGTGCAGAAAACATATACAGAAAAAAGACTCTTTTACCTGGAAATCTTCTCTTTGTCCTTAATACATTTGCCACCAATTATGTGCACGACACCGAGATTTCAACTCCCTCATGTAGTTTTCATTAGGCTAAATGCACTGTTAAAACTACACGCGTCATCCTGCTTTTAAAAGTATCAAGTTTAATTTTCGCGCGCGCATGATTACTCAGCCGCACGCGCTTAGACAAGTAGTCAAAAGTAGAATGGAGCGTGCAGTTGTAACAGAGCAGTTACACTGGTAATAAAGCCTTCGCTACTTCTTTCTTGGAAAACTTTTGTTATCAATTATCTAATTTTTCTTTAAAAAAAGGGGGATGAAATTCCGATGGAAATGATAAATTGTGTGTCGGGAACAAAAACGTTGATTTTTCTAAATTGGTATCTTCTCCACGGTGTCACGCCAGGAAATTCTCCGGTGACATCTATCATGCTGCTCCGCCAGATCAAAGTTTTACACAACTAAATTAAATTTTTTTGTTCTCCGTTGTTTCAGGAAAAAGATAGAGAGTGGGAAAAAATGGTCAAAAAAGAAGAAACCAAAGTTTCTTCGAATAAAATGACATATTTAGGGCAAGTTTAGATTTTAGAATTCGCCTTTTTATACAGAAAAGCAAACACATTTATAAAGATCTAAAGAACTGCATGGTAAATGGTAACATAAAAATAAACATTTTTGGTGTGTTTTTATTAAAATAACAGAATTGTTGCAACAGCGCTTTTGGCGTCCCCAACACCTTTCCTCTATTTCAGCCGATTACATTTTTTCCTATAACCCTCCCACAGGGAGCACACAATCTCGCTGAGTACGGAAAGAGAGGGGAGAGAGCAAATAAAGGAACGAAAATAATGAACAGTTTATCTTTGTCTCCTCTTGTCATCTCTTTTATCTTACGCGATTTTACTGGGAAAACCGCTGCTTACAAATCCTGCGTAACACTGTAGCGCTTAACTCGTACCTAGGCCTTGCCGCGTTCAGCAAATTTTTTTTTTGGTTTGTATAAAATTTGACAAGGGAGGCAACTCTTTGCCAAAACATTTTGAACGCTCTGCAAATATTCGCTCGAATCTCTAAATTTCGTTGTTTTCACGAAACCGTACAAACACAAAATGAGGTCGGGAGGTTTTTCTACAACTTGGCGGAATTTGTTTTCAACAGTGGGAGAATTTTAGCATCTTTTGCAAAGTTTGGCAAAGTTTTGTCTCAATTCGCTTTTTGCAACATGATCGTACCGTTTACCTAAATTCCAAGCACGTCATCCAGCGCGCGCTCGCTCTCCTCTCCATCTCCCACACATGCTTTTTTGACACGATAAAACATTACAAACTCCTCCCCTGTTCGAAGTTTTTTCTTGTGCGTATGAGGTTGTCCAATCTCCGAACGAAAACAACATGTCGGGACCTAATACCAGAAGCATTTTAGCGAGATTTTGGAATAATAATTGGGAGAAGGGAAAGGATTTTGTAAAAAAAAAATTACGTCAAAAAACCTGTGTTGGAGAGGTAGGGGAGCGCGAGCAAATAAGTAATGGTAATAGGATTGAGTGGAGTCCAATTCGGTCTGTAATCATACGAGTGATAACAAAATCGGACGACCGCGAAGCGGGAGTCTGATTTGTTCATCACGAGTATGATTACAGACCGAATTGGACGACACGAAGTCTTATTACCAATTAATCATAAAAATCGCAGTTTTCGAGAAAAGAATAGCCAAGTTATGAAAAGGGGAAATTCGCATTAAAATACCTACAAAGGACGTCATTACACTTTGAATGTGATTGGTTCATTTAAACTACAACTTCGAATGTGATTGGCCTATTAAACTGTCCGATAACAAACTGTCCAATAACAAACTGTCCAATAACAAACTGTCCGATAACAACTTGGCAAGTGAATTAGTGGAAAAATAGGAGTTTTCTAAACCAATCACAATCGAGGAAATTGTAATTTTTATGTCTAATTTAGTAATTGTCAGCCGTAAAAATTAACTTTAGCTTGAAAAATGAGTTGTTAACGACCGTAAACCTTACTCTTCATTATTCTTGACAGGACAAAACAAATCGGAACCTTTTCCACAAGAACGAACTACAAGCCTTAAAAGCGTTGTTTTTTATTGATTTTTGAGCTGGAAGCTTCGATACTATTCTAAGCTTAAAATTTACAAAATGTTTCCCTTTGGTGCGACTTCAGGTCAAATCCGCTATCACTTCATGGTTCAACTTTTCCTTACTGCACTGACATCACTTCTGCTTCACTTCTTGGCATGGTTTTCATCGTTTGCCAGTGGGAAAATCGCATTTATCCTTTTTCTGCAACGCTCTTTAATCTAAGAATAAAACAACAACTTAAAGTGAACTGTCTGATTAAGTTTAAAAGTTAACATGCAATCTTCTGCTTAATATTGCAAAACTTCAAGGTAGACTTTTTAAAGTCTGTAATCACCTTTACATAAAAGTAAAGGCCGCCGCACACAAGACGATTTTTTGTTGGCCGAGAAAAAAGTCTTCAATCGTCGGCTAGTGTGCGGTGAATTCAGACAAGTCTGCGACAAGATCGGGGCTTATCGGGCGATATCTGATGGTGCTAGGTCTTAAAACGTCTTGTCGCGACTGGTCGGCTAGTGTGCCAATGAGGAATTGTCATGAGAGTCGCGTGAACAAGCGTCTTTCCCAACATTGCGGAGATCGACTTGGTCCCAACCCAAACTCGGTTAGTCGCGAGAAAAATCGGCTAGTGTGCGGCAGCTTTAAAATGTGACATTTGACTCTTGAGCAACCTGCGCATCTGTCCTTTAACCTGCTTTCCTATGCTATAAGCATCTTAACGTATTTGTGCACTGAAGTTTGAATAATACTGACCTGACTTGATTGAAATGACTTGATTAGAGTACAGTTATTGTTAAAGGAGCAACAGTCGTGGTTGAACGGTTTGAAAGATTCAGCCTAAATTCAATCTCCTCAATCTTCTCCATCCTTAACCATCCTTGTTCCTTTATGGTTTATTATTATTTCTTTGGTGTTTTTGTATCTTTGTAAAGTATTATTTTCAGGTTTCCTTCAATTTAACGGTAATTTTGTCGATGGTCAAAGTACTGTGCTCTTAACTTATGCACGATTCCTCCAACAATGCGATGCACTCGCTGAAGAGCTCATCGATAATTTTCTGGTCAGTTCTCTTACCTGACTGTTTCTCAAACAATGCAAGAGAAAAATTAGAAATCCCTGTTAAAGAACAAAACGTTTCGTGAGTGGTTTTGCAGAGCAGAAATCTGATTATGCCTTTCATAAATAAATTCGCAGAACGGTAAATTTAATATGTTTTCGGTATAGCTATTTCAGAATAATTTCGAAACAGCACTCTTTTCCCCTTTAGTGTCGATTTACTCTTAATGAGTTTCAGCTTGTCTCTCCTCCCGTAAAAACGTTCATGTCTATTAAAGAAGAGCCTTTAAGAAAGTAAGAGATGGTGCACTAATCACTAAATAAATCAATGTAAACACAATATAACATGTATCAGCAACACAGGGACCTAAAATTGAGAACTTCATACCATTATGTACGATATCTCTACAGAGTGGAATTGTCTAGTTTTTCTCGGTAAAATACTCTTTAAAGACATTAGTCCTAGTAATAAAAATATATTTGGAGGAAACACGGACTCAAAACTAACCTGAGAAGAGTTAAGTATCGTGGAAATGTAGACAAAAGCTTTGTGCAGGGGCGACAGAAGACTTAACAACCACGTCACTCCCAGAAGAGGAATCAAAACTGCCCGTGCCTTAATGCTAAGTCTGCAAATAGACAACATTATAGAAAATTGGTAAATTAGATAAATATGCTCTTAAAATCTGAAACCGTACCACACTTCTAGGTTAACAGCTGCAAGTACTCTTAGCTGCTTTTCATAAAGGGTACAAAAATGTGCAGGAAAAAAGGCACCCAGGGGCGTTAAGTGTATAGTGATCAACTGGTTCGACTCGGGACTGCGCGGGTGGCAGCTAGGTAAATTCTGCATACGAGCCTAGAGGACCATTTGGCCGGAGCTTATCTCCGACAACAAGCGACCTAGGAGTATTTCTACTTGGGATGCTAGTCCTTTGCAGGGTTACCACGAATTCGCTCTTACCCATTTATACACTTGGGTGGCGAGAGACATTACGAGAATTAAGGGCGTTCGCGCCATCACCACTGCGTATCTCTAGTGCGCACTCTATTCATTATTAGGCACGCGAGTCCCACGTCATGTATTTCAAGCGCCTGCACCGAGTCAGAACTCAACAAAATTTAGAGCTGATGACCTTTGCGTTAACTTGGTGTGCGAATATTTTTATTGTATGCTCGGTGACCCCCACTTTTTTTTTCGGCAGATCACTTCCTTTTCTGATTTTTTCAATTAGGGACGGACCATTAGAAAAGTGATGAAGGGGTGGGGAATTTTCATCTTGCACGAATATTTTTTTCACACCCACTGCTTGTGCAGGATTTTCTTTTCCGGTAAAACCCTCCGCAAGAAATTTTTTTGGAGACAAATATTGCTTTGTTTTCAAAAATGAAATCTTGATTCATTATCTCTGTTTTTGTGCTTTGTACATTTTCTACACTCACGACAGATCAATGGATATAGGCCACTTTTTAATGCAAAATCTTTTTGAAAATGTACACACAGTGAGAGAGGAGGAAGCCACCTGCAGTGGACGGCTTCCCCGTGCATTTTTTCAGTCCCTGCCCATTGGAATTCCTCTCCCACAGCCCATCATAATAATGCCATACTCCATTTCCCAGCCCCTCTGTAGAGCCCTGCACTCCAAAATGTCAGGTTTGGTTAGCTTAAATAATGCTGGAAAGCAAATACTGCTACTGTGGGTAATGTAAAATTCACATGTTTGGCGCGGTACGTCTAACATAAATAAATAGCAAAGACAGAGCAAGCTAGTTACATCACGGCAAGGCAACGAATTGTATCGGATTTAGGCCATGATATATTTATGGTATTTCATATTTCCGGGTTGCTGGCTTTCTTGTGAGTGATACACCTGAATGTCGGGTACAATAAATGTTTTTTCTGCTATGGAAGTAAACGAGTGTATTTGTAAACAGCCTTCATACATGATAAGCCCATCATATTTTGCCGCCCTCCTTCAAACTCTGTATTATTGTTATTATTATTATTATTATTATTATTATTATTAATATTATTATTACTATTACTATTACTACTGCTATTATTATTATTATTACTATTACTATTATCATTACTATTACTATTATTATTATTATTATTTCTAGGTGCAATTTGTGTGTCCTCTCTAACTTTTTTAGCTAGAGGAGCCATCGAATTGCGAAATTAATCGCTGAGTATCTCCCTGAAGAGCTCACGAGCACAGTTGTTCAACACGATGTTCTCAAAGAAGTCGGTTATGGAATGGTTTGTTTGTCTGAGTCACACCGAGAGTTAAATTTTTATGACGTCATTAGTGTGCGACGCTATTTACCTGTATTTATGTCACCTTATATACGTTATTTCATGCAGTGTGAGGAAAACACTTCAGTACACTATCAGATGTCCTTATTTGTTAATAATAATATAGCAGGGCCTGGGGTTAGGGCCCAAGAATATTTCTAATAGACACTGGCAAATTTTATATATCAAATAAAAGTCACAATTAGACATTCCTTCTGCATGATTTTTTCTTTCTTTATCTTCTTCTTTGCTGGAATTTTTTTTCTTTGCATTTTCCCTTGCATGATTTTTTTTTTGTTTTTTCCCCATCCACCCCCCCCCCATCACTTTTCTAATGGTCCATCCGCCTGCAGGCTTATACTAAAAAACAAAAAAGGTTTGTACGTGGGAGGTTTTAACTATTCACACACTATTCAAGAAGAGTCGAATTGGTACATGGATACAGGTGTGCATGGCTTAGAAGTTGCATTTTGTAAGGCTAATTCTACCTGATTAAATGACATATGTAGCAAAGCCTATCAAATAGGCTTATATATGCTGTGTTAAACACACATAACTTGGATATAAGTCTTAACTTAAATATATGCCGGTAGTAATGAATACGGCCACAATCGCCTCGAGTGACTGGAAATCCTAGAAATGCTATAGTCTGTTATACGCCTTATCTTCAAAACAAGTTCGGTGACCTCCGATTTCTTTTACGTTTTTAATCTAATCTTATCATTTTCTACCTGCAGTTAAGTTCTAAAAAAATCTGTACGTGGGAAATTTTGGGCGCGAACGTCCTAAAATCCAATGTCCCTACCAAGAGCTCGAACCCGAAACACACGATCGGTGTCGAGCGAAGTCCCCTGGAGCAAAAACTGTACTCACTATCTAATCTCAAATTTGCCCTGGTGGTTAATATAAGGGCGTTGGAATTATGAACGAGAGGTCCACTTGGCGGGTAGGCAAAGCAGTCAGAAATTACAGCATTTGTATGGGAATCCGATGGCAAATAACTTTTCCCAAAATCAAATTTTACAAAATTTGTGAATCACTATTTTAAAATACTAGGTGGAAGATTGTATTCACCAAGTTTGAAGGATGTAGCTTTCCTAAAACGCGCTCAAATAATTGTTCTAAATTTCCACACATTTGTCTGTAAATTTGGCAGGGTAGAAGGGGCGGCGGGGGAATATTACAGACAAATGTACACGGTGGGAAATTCTTTGTTCAAATTGGGCCAACCTTAAATAACTTTTTAACATTTTATCCTTACAAGCTCAAATTTGAAACACTGTTAAATACTTTTAAGATACAAAATTTGGTGGTATTAGTTTGGTGGTATTAGTTTTGTTATTTGTTATTACTGCTTTCTCGGAAAAATTAGCTTTTATATTAGCTACTCTTAAGATCGAGGAAAAATAAAGTTTATGTATGTATGTATGTATTTTATGTCAACATTTTAATTTTCTGGCGGGAAAATGAAGAAATTTTAATTTTTTATTTCATATATTTATTTGGCTCTGATGAAAGAAGGCCTTTAACAACTAACATTAAAAAATAATAATAAAAAATTATTCAAGTATCTTATTTCAACCAATTGTTATAATGTCAAAATTTGTTACTAAACATAGGATTTATGCAAACTTCATTGTATTATATCTTCGGGCGGAATCGAGATATCATATCGAAGAACTTTTTTCAGTTTTGAGTTTGGTTCAAGATCGTCTTTCAGCAACATTAACCAAATCTCTAACAATATATATTTAGAAATTTCACTTTACGTCTATGACATCATTTTCCACCAAAAATACAAAACCAAAAAAATATTTAAAAAATACATTCCATGTTGCCGTGCGTCTGTTCAGTAATAGATCACAGATGACGTCAAAATGTGGCAAGAACAAAAAAGTGGCAGACGAGGCGCAGCCGAGTGTGTCACTGATCGATGTTCTTACCACATTTTGACGTCTTCTGTGATCTATTACTGAATCAGACTCACGACAATGTTGAATCTATTTGTTTTATATGGGGCCGGGTCGCACTAGTGCAAAAAGTTGTTTGTTTTACAAAAAAAGTCTGTCAACAGGTAGGTTTTTCCCGTGCGACCACTTTGTCAAAAATGAGCGGAATGTACCAAATGTTCAAAGATGCCGCCACTTAAAATTGCCAAGCTCTGGACCTCGCCAAAATGTCACAAAAAATATAAAAAAAATCTTTTAAACTGCCACTCATGACGCAAATAGGCAATGAAAAAAGCGGTAAAATCAAGTTTTCTTATGATTTGGCGCCATTCTTGTTGAGAAGGCTACGAAGATGGATCTCTTGGCCATATGCCAGTTCCAGTGCTCTTTATATGCCGTTAAGAACGATGATAACTGGCTTTTGAAGTTGTTGGGAGAAATAGCTCGATTCCTGAAGTGTATCTCGATCCGTTCGGTCTTGGCAAACGCCAGCAGTATGGATTGTATCGTCTACGCCGTCTATGCTGTCTCATCAAACGCTCGTTTTCTAACAAAGCTAGCTGGATAGTCTTTAAATACGGCGCAGATTGTATAGATTTGCCATTCTAGCCTGCATGCAAGTCATAAGCAGTAAAACCCCAATAAAGCGAAAGCGATATCTCGTGGTGCCATTATCATTCACTAAATGTTCACTATAGCGTGATATCGTGACACTTTTAGCGGGAGCCAGAAAGTTTCCTTTGACACATTGATGCGTGTATGACAGGAATGCAAATTGCGTGCGACCCTAAACATAAAAACAGAAAATTTACCGGAAGCAGATATTTGTCTGAAATTTTGTCACAACAAAAACAGTTTTGTCCCTTAGTGCGACCCGCCCCATAATAACGAAAAGCCTTTTTTTGTTTATAAATATTTTAACAGAACGCGAAAGCTGGCCTTTTGCCCCGCCTTTGAACGAAAAAAAAGCCATTTGACGTGATCTATGATATACAAAATGAAGCAATTTCATTGGTTTCTATGCGTAGCAAAGAATTGTGATTGGTCGAGAAAAATCACGCCACCGTAAAACCTCAATCGAGCGTCGCTCCTCGCTGATTAATGAAAACTTACAGCGAAAGCAGAATTGAACTGCGAAATCTACAAATCTTGAAGAAAATGCTGGAAAAATTAAGTCAGTTTTTGTCATCGGGGCTGCCCTGTGAGCCGAAAAGCTTGGACGTTGCTTTGAAAATTACAGGAGTTGAAAAAATACCCTCGCATCGGAAAGCAAGGTTATGTATTTTATTTTACCGATTGTGATATTTGGCGAGGAGGGGAGTGATATTTAGTGCCTGCTTGTTTTTGATATTGTTATGATATCCATAGAGGGCGACGCATTCTGTCAAAGTGATAACTTGTTTAAATTTCAGGAGCCACCAGCTGGTGAATTCTTGCCAAACAAACGCTAGATTCAGTACAGTGGAAAAGCGAGTGGTTGATTGGTTGTTTTTCAGTTTCACATAATGAGCAAGTGTCACTTTCAATGATTCCAGCTCGAAAAAGGCTTGACTTAGTTGGTAAAATATGGTGAGTGATGTTGTACTGGAAGGCAATTAGTTTAGAATCTTTGGTTATCAAAAATGGGAATGTATACACTTTGTGAATATTTTCTTTGGTGAAACCCTGATTTAAGATTCTGTTCTCTGATGTAGGTGGACTAATTGCTTTGTTTAGAAGAAAAGAATAGGCGGTTCGTGTTGATGGAGGGTCGTGGAGTGGAACAAGGGTTGAAATTACCTTTTGAGAACAATTGTTTAGATTTTTTAATTGCTTTTTCCATTCTGTGGGAATGGAGGCGATGAGGCCGTAGTAAAGCTTGAAAGGAACATTAAAGTTCACTTTTTGTTTGAGTTCGTCAAAAGAGAGAAAAGTGTTGTTCTCATTAAGGAGGTGTTTAATCGCAGTGATCTGAGCCTGGAATAAAGGCTTGTAGAATACTGGCTTTCCTCCAATTAGGACACGACTATTATTCCAGATTATTTTGTTTTGGATATCGGAGTTTTTTAAAACTTCGTCATGGTTATATTCTTGCCAATACTTAAGAAGTTTGTGGCAAAAGCGTGGTAGCTTATCGAGAGAGAGATACTTGACGTCATACTGACATTCTATTAGTAAAGAAAGACCGCCATAATCAGTAGCTGCAAAAGCTGGGATAATTTTCCAAGCTGCATCATCGTGATCAGTTAATTGCTTAATCCAGGCAATTTTGAGTGCTTTGTCCATGATTCAAAATCTAACATCTTAAGACCACCGCATTTAATGTCACTAATAATGGTCCTTTTCTTTATTTTTGCTGGTTTTCCTTCCCATATAAAATTAAATGTAAGGTTGTTAATTTCTTTCACATACTACTTTGAAATTCCTAGCACGGAGGTGTTGTATATCAATTTTGGTAAACCTAGGGTCTTCACTATTTTTATCCTGCCGCGTAGAGTAAGCTTCCTTCTTTTCCAACTATTAAGCGTTTTTTCTAATTTGCGGATTTTTCTCCAAAATTCAGGTTATTTGCATCATCAGAATTGTATGCGAAGAAAACGCCGAGGGCACGGATAAGTTCTTGCGGCCATTTGAAGTTACACTATAAATCAATGGCATCCAACATTTACTACATGCATTTAGCTAGATAATAAAATAACTCAGTAGGAATACTGGCTGCCTAAAATTAACGGGAAATGTTGGTCTTTCAGAAAGAAACTCTTCAAGTTTAAAAGGAGACTCAATTTTCCTGGCTTCATTTCTGATCTCAGACAAGAAGATATTACTATATCGAACACATACGACCAAGGATCGGCTCGCACTGCTATGTTACATGCAAACCTTACTGGGATGAAAACGCTATTAGGTGCTCGCCCTTTTTAGGGTTGGAAAATAATCTTCATTGTCATCGTCATCGTCTTCGTCATCGTCATCGTCATCGTTATCGTCATCGTCATCATCATCATCATAATCATCACATTCTCAATAGCTGACAACAACAGCAACAACAACATCAAATTCATTTTCATCAACAGCAGCAACAAAGCTCAATGCAGCAGCAAGATGAGATCTAGAACAACAACAACAACAACATCAAAGCAACAGAAACAACACAATCAAGTTGAATGAATTGACAACTAGAAACAATTTCTGAATTAAAATGAATAAGATCCAATGAAGACATTGTTATTAAAGCATCTGGAATTAATGATAACGTTTTCTCACTTCTTTTCGCTGTAGCCGCTCCAGAACGTATAGAATACCTCGCCGTAAGCAACCTGAAAATAAAGCTAGTCAGATTTTAGGAATAAAATATTTTACCGAATCCGTATACCTACGCAGCAGTAATGATTTACTCATAACCTCGTCATCAATTGTTTTAAGCCAAAGAATTTAAACGTTTTCCCCATATATATAAATCGTTTTATTTTGACTTTTGCCTGAGTGCTACTCTATGCACAGGGACGATTTTTTGCGTGCTTAGGCACCTGTAAATGTACATGCAATTACGACTAACTTAAATTGCAAAGATCACTTCCTTTATTCATAAGTGAGTTTTTAGTTACCTCTGGGTTCTGGAACCGAAGGACGACATTTTGCAGCAAATTTTTCGGCCTTGGATCCACTGTAGCTGCCATTATAATGGTGGCAGTATTCCTGAAAAGAATGTAAATATAAACAACTTTTTATTTATTGTGTTCTAGGTTAGCGTTGAAAAGGGAAGAGTCAATCGACTATCTCTTAGACCCAGCCTACGCTACGCCGTATAAACTGAAAAACGCAGCTTCATTTATATTTAAAGGCCTACTTTTCACTCCAATTCCTTCACGGAAACGCTTTTCAAATATGAGGAATTTGAAAACGCCGGCCTTTCGTTTTAGTGTGGACGGAATACATTTTGAGTGGAAGTGTAAATGTAGCATTTATAAAATTTTAAAGTGATTTAAATCACGGCAAAAAGTTGGTCCAAAAACCTTTTGAGCAGATTTGAGCCATTTTTAATTATTTGTAAATCTCTGTTTTCATGCTGTGCATCTTAAACTGAGTTTTCGAAACTAACCAAAAAGGGTTTTTTTTATGGCTTTTTGCTTTTCTTCAGTAATATTGAATTGCCTCAAACTAAAGATACGTTCGTATAAAATCGTTGCCCTTTAAATTGTCCAAAATCTTGGCATTAACAAAACACAAACAGCTTAAAAATAAAAAAAACCCGTACGTTCTTCCTAGATATTGAGTTTACCAGTGAATAGTTGGATTCCCATCAAACCATTCAAACTAGAATATTTTAAGCCTGTCAGCTTTCTTGAAGTTGCCTGAGGCTGGAGCATGGAATCTCAAGGAAATATCATCAGTATAACAGGTAGCTACTAACAATGAATCTATAAGAAATAAAACTTACCGCACTTGAAAAAACAAAAAAAACAAAAAAAACCAGAGCTTTTGGAAAAAAAAGACGCCATAGTTATCACGTGATTTCCCTGTCCGAGTTTTCCTCAAACACAAACACAGAATGACCTGTGAATGTTTTGTTTTCAAACTTCTCCGGCATAGGGTGGACTGGGCCTCAATCAACGCTCGTATGAAAGGCTTAAAATGAATCAGTATAATACGATATTTAAGAAATAGAAAACGTGACCCGCGTTTCTATCGAGTTATAGACTGGTGGAAATTTGGGAGAACGAGAAATGCTGGGGGAACACGAGCCGTAGGCGAGTGCCTGCACAGCTTTTTCGAGTTATCCCAAACTTGCATGAGTGTTTCTATAACTCCATAGAAACACGGGGAACATGTTTTCTATTCTTTTTCAGAAAACACCGCGACGAGATAGAAAGAAAACAACTTGTTAACTTTGATTATCAAAATGTAAATTCTCTTTTATCGCGCCATCATTACGTCAAAAGCTCGCGCTAGTTCTGTGTCTCCATGGAGTTATAGAAAGACGATATTTAACCAATCAGCGCACGTATTTTCTCAAGACTGTTTTCTAAAGAAGTATATAGTTAAATGTAATTTAAAATTCAAATCTTGTTTATATTGCTCATGC
>JAEMPF020010411.1:38764-53764 GCA_022496165.2 Catalaphyllia jardinei
CTATCCTCTTGGACGGCCAGCTGAGAAGCGGAACTTATGCTGCTGCTTGGATTTTGCTCCTGCAGAGCTTTACTCGAAATACCACTCACAGCCAGAGAAAGCTCGGTCGACGTTCTTTCATTCATGGTGTCCAGGTAGGAGTCCAGAGATTTCATGTTGGAGTGCCCAGTGACAGCAGAAATTTCATCTCTGCTATATTCAAGTTGGTCCAGCTTTCTGACGAGAGTTTTACGGGGCATATGGCCTGCCACTCGTTTGTTGCTTTCTTCAACCGATGTTCCTTCGACAATGGATTGCATGATCTTGCCAATCTTCCCTTGACCCATCCTTTGTGCTTTGTATCAAATGTTGGATTTTGGCTTGTAGTTGATTGCAAGGTACAGTGGACCGCTCTCTTTAAATTCACTTGGTTGGCGGCTGATAAATTCTTCAAAAATGCTAACGGGACACCTGTCACCGCCAGTAGCCACCATTCTTGGAATTACCATCCTTCGTTGGAGTTTTATTGAAGATTTTCTCGTCTTCGTTGGGTTAGAGTCGGCAAACGTGACATAATTGCGGCCATTTTCAACTTTTGCAAACTTGAAGTGTTCAACGCGCAAGTCGTAGTTTTCTTGCCTTCCTCTTAAACCAAAATGTTGGGTTACCAAATACCAAGTTGTGTTTAGAAGGACTTCTGGAGTGTGTCGTCCAAGTCGACCCTCTTTCCACAGCATTTCTTCTTCTTCCCAGGTAAGTGCATCCGTTGCGTTTGGTCGTGTTCCCTTGCCTTCGTGCCGAAGGATAATGGCTTTCCTCTTTAGAATTTTGTTGTACTTTGCGAATTCTCTTCCCCGAATAATTGAAACCGTGTAACCTTTGTTCTTTAAGTAGCGGTCTAGGGAAGCTTGCATAACTCCCAGGGACTCGGGCTCGTAGTCGCTGCCGTCCTTCGGTGTAGAAATCTCCGAGAACTTCGTCTAGATCTTCTGGCGAGAGATTTTCAATGCTTTTCGGTTTCTTCTTCTCGTTAGCCCACTCCAAGTACGTGCGGAGCCATGTTTCGGTTGACTTTTTGGTGTTTTTGTTTACTGCTGCTTCTTCATAACAAGCTTTTGTTTGTCTGAAGCGGAAAACCTGGAAGTTTTATCCGACTCCATTGCTCAAATGTGACCGATACAATTAAAATTTAATTGTTCAGCTATCGATACAATTTGGGATAAATTGGTCCGCTTCCAACCAATCAGAAGCGAGTATTTACGGTAGCAGTATTATTAGTGTGGTAATACTACCTTGCTTTTGCCCGCTCGATGATCGTGGTGATCTAACAAATCAGTGTCACTGGTTTGAACTCCTACATACCTCGTACATTTCTCTTTTAAATCAAGAAGGGAAAGGTAGGGTCTTCTATTCAGTCGATAAATGTTTTGAAACCGGAGACGATCCACGCAACATTTTCGATAAACAAATTTTAAAAATTTGGACGCCATGTTTGTCGGCATTTTACTGCGTGATTTGGCGCGCAGCTTCGGCGTAGAGTTTGAAAGCTCGTGTCATCGCGAGATTTTTGAAATCAGCTCGTGTGCGGTCTAAAAACTATAGGGAGCCACCTTAAGTTTTGGTAGGGATATGTCCTCTTCAGAAGAGATCTGCATGAGCCCAGCAAAGTGAAGACGGGAGAGACAAGGCCAGCCATCCTTCGTTTCTTGAGATTTCCAGAACGTGAGCTTGGTTCTGGGAGAGCGGAGCCGGAGAGCGATTCTGATCAAGTCAAGTCAAGTCAAGTCAATTCAATTCATCTTCATTTAGGCAGGATCACCATCAGCCATAGGCTGGTATCAAAGAGGCCCTGCGTAAAAATAAGACTACATAATGAAAATTTAAAATTTAAAAATGTGGTTTACTCGGTTCTCCCCCAGGAAGCTAACAGCTTAATTCTATAGGGCGTTTTAAGGAAATCTAATGGCAGACAGCTCAACCTATTTCTATGACTATGGCGAATTATCACATTGGTATATAAGTAAGGCATTATAACCTTAATTGAGAAAAGGAGAGAGACGAACGGTATTTTGTACCGGTACCAATCTCACCTATCTGTGTGGGCGCGTAATAGATCAAAAGCTGTTGCTAAAAGATTAGAGAATGTCTTACCATCAGTTTCGCTCGCGCGTGGCTGGTCTAAGCAAGTCACGTGACCGAATATTCCCGACTTAAAACCGGGGGAATCTCAGAGAATATTCCCAGTTTTCAAAACTGTGCGTGTTGCAAAAAATATTTGAAGGATAATACCGGTTACATCCATAAATGACTCCGGGGTCCGTAGTACGACATGAAATAAACTGCCCTCAACTTCTTGTTTGCCTTTAACGCTTTAGTAATCGTTTTACTCGTCCCCGATGAAAGCTGCTTGTAAACCCACGGAACTAAGGAACCTGCCTCGGTCCTGCATGAGAGGTACCCAAAGCACAACTGCTAAATCAGACTCATCTATGACCATGTTGTACGCAAAATGTAAATCTTATTTATAGTGGACATGCACTTAGCTTAGCACTAAGCATTAGCAAGGCATGCCACTGAAACAAAGAAAACAAATATGTCAAATAAACGTATATAGTTAAAAATCCCAGCGGGCTGGAGATAGACCAGTTGGCTATTTACAAAGCGTGAAAAAGGATTTGAACTCAGGACTACCGAGAAACAAATCCCGCTAGTGACAGGGTGGAGGTCTTGAACCCGGGACTTCCGGATTACAACACCAGCGCCCTAAACCACTCGGCCATGCTGCCTCCTGTAATTAAAGGAACAACGCCGATGATCGGGAAAGACGGAAACATTGCGGATTTTCCCGAGGCCGTTGGCTGTAAAACTTAAACTTCCTATCATTTTAAAAGATTTAAAATGGCTTCCTGCTGTGTTTCCCTTTTTGGTCGATGTGAAAGCGCTTAAACACACACTTTACAGCAAAACTGCAATTGTATTAGAATTGGCATATCCCCCATCGAGACAGAATTGATCAATCGCAGCGAATGTACGATTTTTGATTTAAAGAAATTGCCTTTAAAGCTCTCAGTATTTTAAGAAGAACGCTTAAAAAGGTTTGCAAATGTTCCGCAGCAAATCACTTAAGTTAACAGGATCAAAATAGACAAGATCTTTCATAAGCTATTTTGTGGAACAATAATTTTGTTTCTTTCGGAGGCAAATATGTGTATATTAGAAATTTCGCAGGAAAAGGAATTCTTAGAGTGGGGGATCGAATCTCCGATATATAGCTACGAACTGGTTGAGAGAACTGCTTTCTGACAAACATATAAATAAAGTTTGATTTTCTAAGGTGCGAGGACGAATTAGTTGTTAATCATTTAAGAAATACAAACACGAGTGGAAGTTTGGGACAACGAGAAATGCTGTGGGAACACGAGCCGCAGGCGACTGTTTCCACAGCTTTTTTGGGTTCTCCCAAACTTTCACGAGTGTTTGTATAACCCGACACAAACACGGAGTACATGTTTTCTATTTCTTTTAGAAAATAGCCCAAGGAAAATAACGAAAAACGAAGAAAACTTGATAGTTTTATCATCAAAACATAGATTCTCTACACCACGCGATTTGTACGTCATTAACCTGATCAACCCATCAATGGTAAGTAAGTGGATTGACCGAAGTAAATCAACTGTTTTGGTCACTGTTTTGTGACAAAAAATACAGCGAAATTTGGCCTCAAAGTCCACAAAATAGCAAGAAATAACTTGGCCGACGCGTAAACTGGAAACAAAATAAGGGGAGTCAGGCATTGTAGATTGATCTCGTCTCATCTACTTCGCCGCGTGGTTTAACGACCACTTGCACGCTGCCAATCGAGCAACCCGAGAACATGTTGGTGAAGGTGGCATCTCTGTAAAACGACTGGGCACTCTGCTGACTCTGGGATAATATCTGGGCCTGTGGTGCTTGTGGATGGATCTGAACTGATGTAGATGGGACTGAAGTCGTGCAAAGTGCGTTCGACAGCACATCACTGCTGTGTTGTAGTTGCGCTGACGAAGGACGCGCGTTGTACCTCCTCAAAGACTGCTCGTTTCGATGACCGGATATAGCCATTATGTGCCGATTAGAGAGGCCAGCATTGGACCAAAGGGTAAATTGCCGTTGCCCTCACTGAATGATTTGTGTACTTCTTCGAAAGGCCAGCCGCTTTGCTCATCTCTTTCATCATCGTGCCCAACATTTGTATGCCTAGCGGGCGGTTTTCGTACGAAATGCTGTCGGAAGGAGACCACTTTCGCTTTGGATACTGGAAGAAGGCTGTGCATTCCGGATTTAGCTTTGAGATGTAGAACTGCAAAGCATTAAAACCATCACTCGGATCATCTGTTGTTTGGTATAATCTTCCTTCCTTTTCGAAGCTTTCCACATCGCTAACACCGCCAGGATGATTTTTCGTCGACTCGTCATGTGTCATTGTGGCGTACTGACGGTTGTTTTCATCTTTGAGGAACTTAAAACTTGACGAGGTCAGATTTCTTTGACCCTCACGGCCCCTGCGACACCAGTAAAGAGTCGTATGAGACCAAACATTTCTTAATAAGCCAAGGGCAGTCGAGAGAGACAGTATTGGATGGGACTTCAGCTTCTGTAGGTCTTGAGTATTAGAAATATCAGGTTTGTGTTCAATATTTTGCTTGTCTTGTTGTTTCAAATCTTTGATTTTCGCATTCAGCATCATGTTTGAATTTCTGAAAACTGGATTTTGCGAGAACTTTAAACCTCGGTTGTAAGGAGGGAAGTTAAGATATTGTTCAATTCCGCTCCTCAGACACAATAATGTCGACTTTCCGTATTCTTTGCCTTCTTTGTTTCTGGCCTCGGCATAAAATGCTCGTAAGTTGTTGTCAAGTTCCTTGTCACTTTGTTCGTGTAGTGGTTTTAATTTTCAACATTTTTTTGCTGGGCCCATTCTGAGAACAAATAAAGAATTTCCCGTAAATTTCATAGAATTATTTGAAATTTCGGTGTTCAAACCGAGCATTTCTTGTAATGAACATTTTTTCCGCGAGCTTTGTAAACTGAAACTGCGAACGAAGTGTTGTACTTTGTGTTTTGTGACTGTGCAGAGTCTAATAAAACGTCCAGCTCGCTTGTTTCCAAGTTTGCAAATCGTTGTTTTTTCTTTACCGGTTCGTTCTCGACTGTGAGGTTGGTATTCAACATTTTTGAACGTATTCTTCGAGTAGCACACACGGGAATGCCGTGACTCTTGCCCGTGACTACGACAACTTTTTTTTGTTTGTATCGAGTTATACAAACACGGTTATTAACCAATCAGTGCGCGTATTTTCCTTGGGCTATTTTCTAAATTTTGATAATTCATTGCTAAACAGTATTTATATTCTTGTCGACGGGGACAAATCCCTTCCTTCAATTAAAGTATTTAATCCCGAAATTAACAGGATCAAGAGACTCTTGATAGGATTCACTAGCTTGAGACAATGATCACAAAATCAAATAATGAATTAAAAGCTCAGAACATGAAATAAGGCAAGTGAAAAAAAAAAAACAGTAATAGTGATATATAGTTTCCTGTTGCTGTTGCGCTGTTCTAGTATTATAACTAAAGGTAGAACAGGAATTGAGATGTGCGTATGTAAATATATAATGTGCCGTGTCTGCTTGTTTTTTAGTAATGTGTGTCTACAAAAACTTGGAAGTAACCTTAAATCAATAAAAAATAATGAGATACAGGAAAAAAATTATACCGCGACGTGTTATAAGCGTACCGAACTATCCTGAACCCACCTTTACTGAGTTTAACTGTAAGATCAGTTATAATACAATGCTAACATGATCCCTTCCAAATAGTTTAGTGAAAATATGCTTGTTATGATACACATCAGAAGATAAACCAGTTATTATTACCAATGACAAAGAGCCCATTCATGACAAATTGTTATCTCTTAACATTGTACTGCAAATATCTCTCCTTTTATACCTTATGCGAATAAAGGTTTGATGCCAGTTGAGAGTTAGCTGTAAGATTTGTTGCAGAATTCTGAAAAGAAGCTTTACTTGGAACGCCGAAACTTTCCGTGGTATGCGATTGGTTTGTTTCTAGCTCGAGAACATTACTTTGATGACTTTTACTTCTCAACTGTTTGTTTTAAAGTTTTCGTGGAAACCGTATTTTGACATGCTGTTCTTTTTTATAGTTATTGCCAAATTAGTACCGGTCACCGAAGTCGAAAAGAACTGAAAATAAAAATTCGTCTCGAAAACCGTATCTTATTCTCTTCTCTTTATTCGCTTTGCGAGACGTCTTAATTAAAATCACCTGCCCCTCAAACAACACTGTCATTCATTCGTTGTGATTAACCATACACAATAATTAGCTTGTAAGTTGAATTTTTTGGGGTCAGAATGGGGAAATTCATTAGCATAAAAATAGATCAGAGACATTGTTGAACCTTTCTCTCGGTTATTCCGTTGAATTTTTGCATGATTGATTTTCTTTCGTAAGCGTGATCAAGTTTTCTTTCTGAGGTTTCAATGACATTTAAGTACTGACACGGCTTCAGTATATAAAGGAAATCCAATTGGCCAAGTTCGATATATCGATATGGCTCCGAGGCTTTCAGGACAAACCTCTAGAATATGGTGTAAGAGTGTTTTCTTTGTATTTAAGACTCTGTTGGAAATTGAAAAACAATCAGCTTAAAACATATACTGCAATTTTGAATAGAAAGCGTCAGAGCCACTTACACCACAAAATTAAAAAATAGAGTCTGGGAGATAATTTAGAAATAAAGGGTATAACAAGAATTTATTTTCTACTAGAAAATAAGTGACCTTCCGTCCTTGAAGGAACGACTAAAGAGGACATATGGTTTACTTTAAGCTATTACACAGATGAACCCTTAAAGATAGCGAATTTTATACTCACACAACAAAATGATTATCACGAGGAAGTTGTTAGGCGTATTTATTTTGTCTTTCATCATCTGAACAGTTCATCTCAGCTTCAAATCCAAACAAGCCCGCATGGTTTGATTGTTTTTGATGAGTACGCCATGAGAAACTTCTTTCTTAAGCGATTCCAACTCTTGCTTGTGTTTGGCAGGGAAAATAATGTTTGGCTATTTCCAATTAATTTGGAAAGTTGTCTTTAACATTTACAGCAGATAGATGGGAAAAAAGCATCTTTGCACCTGTCAATCATCAAACTTGTCGTGGTTTTCCGCAAATGACAGCACGAAATGTCACCAGAATAACCAATTTTTTAACTGACTTGAAACGGCAAGTTTATGGGAGGCACTTGCACTATACCTCTGTAAGATATCATGCGCATGTTATAGTCTTCCGTAGTTTTAGTTTTCTTTTAGTAGGATGAAAGGGTATTGTTACAGGTGAAAAATAATATATTTCGAAAGGTCACGTTTCCTCATCACGGTAAAATCTTTTCGGGTCCCCTTTAACGCAGCTCATATTTGCATCGAGTTTGAGTACGGCGCTAGTGTGGTTGACATACTGTTCATTGAAAATACCTAAAAAATAATATAACGAATTTGAACCTGATTTTGAGATGACTGTGTGTTCTGCAAAGTGGGAGTCTATTGTGCCGGGATGCCGCCATACATGTAGTTGTTTCACAAAATTCATAAGATTCATTGCCTCTGAACAAACTTCCTACTTTGTGATAGCTTTTTCTCTGGACTGTCACCATATCTGACAACGCCCTTCGTTGTTTGCGTAAAGTAGTGTTGTCTTGGCCAATGAAAATAGAGACATTGGCCCCAATTAATACCGAATGGAGTTAAGTACAGTAAAAGAGCACAAAATTAAAAGCTGATAGCACTAGATCCATGAAACTCAATAACGTGCACCTGGTCTGTTGCTCTATCACGTTTACAAACTAATTTGAAGAAACCTTTAAATCTCATTGGGAATGCCAGGCGATTAACCAGTGAAATAACTTACAATTTATCAACTCGATTGAGAAAAGGATTCAGAAATATTTGACTTTAATCGAACGTAAGCAGGTGCAGTATCAATTTCTCGCCACTTGTGGTGAATTGTTGCAGTCGTTTTACCGGAACATTGTTTGTGACATTGTTAAAATAGCTAAAACAAAAAACCGATAAGCAAATTGGCTGCATATTAAGATTGACAAGGTTGTGGCCAACAGTTTGACGATAACATTCATCCTTTCTTCAGGGATTGTGGCTTCCTTCAGTTTCTTTCTAACCAGCGGCGTTATGCAGCGTCTACTGACGCAAAGAGCGGTGAAGATAGCGATGTTGATGTCTTTTTAACCAAGTTGTTTTGTTAGTCTGGTACGCTCTTTTCAATCTTTCTCGAGCAGTTTGTACCAGATCTCTAATGTTGTAGTTGGACAATCAAATTACAGCTGCTAATAGAACGTGTCAGTTTAGTGAATATCACAAGCTAAGACTGTCATGCTTCTGTTGTCTTCATTTTGTTACGTTATTCTGAAGCTGTCAATCTACAGCGGGAGGCCTTTTGTACCTGGTGACAGTCAAACAATATGGATTCTGTTACTTTATTGTTTTCAAACATGAAAGCGCCTAAAATTACACCAAATACACTGCCGATGCTCTTGCTGCTTCTTCTGCTGGACGTTATTTGCTGCTGCTGATTTCGTTAATACTCATCGTTATGACGATGATAACGATGACGATCAACCACGTGGGCATAAAAATGGTCATTTATGCTAATTTTTTTGCCATGGCTTTTTTTAGGTGTAGGTAACTTAATGTGGATTTTATTCTCACTACAAAATGATTGGCACGTCCCTATTACAACTTTGAACATGTTAAACCGCCAAGTACTCAATGTAAAATACGCTTTCTCCGTGAACTTTATAAATACAATTCAATCTAATATAACGACCCTACTTTCGATAGAATAAATGATAGAATTGGGTATCATCGATCAAACAGGAGCTTAAATTGTCGTGCAGCACCATTCACTTAATGACTAAATGGGAGGAGAGTACATAAGGAAAAGACGTAGGAAAATAACAGAGAGAGGTCCGTACAGGTCCGTACTTTCTGAACCAGAGTTAACATATATAAATTCAGTCAATACGCGTTTTATCGCCTGACGACTTCGTGTTTAAATTTTGAAAATCATGCTTGAACCTAAACAGGACACGAATAGATGCATTTACTATTTAGAGAAGAAGTCACATCAGTCCTAGCTGGTTTTCATTCGGGTTGAATTGGAATTTGGAGATGTTGGCTTTTGCGGTGAGAGGAAAAATTAGGAACCCGGAGAAAAAAATCTCGGAGCAAAGCGAAACCCAATAACAAACTCAACCCACATATGGCACCTGGACGGAATTTAACCCAGACTACATTGGTGGGAGACGAGCGCTCTCACCACTGCACCATCCCTGCTGTTCAACAACAGGCAGGTGCAAACAACAAAAACAAGATACCACAATATAAACTTGACAACCAGAATCCATCGAGAAACACAACTCATTTCCTATTTTCTGTTTTTCTTCAGTTACAATTCATCGCAACGGGAAATGCTTTAGTCCGCATAAGCGTAAACGTCATGCAATAGTTGTAGAGCTGTCACAATTAATTGTTCCTAGTTAACCTGTCTCAAATGCCAACAAAGTTGACGCAAAACTGTCAAAATATGCAAAAATCATTTAAAACTTAGCGAGTGCCAAAATTTGCTTCACTGAAATTGTTGACAAATATTATTCATCTGAGACGCAATAAAATGTTGCAAAAGGGTCAGTGGGGGGGGGGGGGGGGGGGGACCGAATACCGAATGTTAATTACACTGATGCTGGCTCCCCGGCAGAAGCAGTTTTTCAGTTGCTGACTTTGGTAGTTTTGCTGTGTAGTGGAAATTACACCGACAGGAACAAGCGGGTTTGATCATTTGGAAGAACTGGCCCGCAATGGACTTGTGTTCGTACTCAGTTTTTTTCTTCGAAGGACACCACGTAAAAATTGCTGATCAATTTATTTTACTACGCAGACATAGACTAGTTTCTCCAACTTTTACCAAGAACTTAAACTTACCGTCTAACAAAGCGAGCAATAATGATGCTCAAAGCAAAACGTTTCTGCAGGAACATCTGTCACATGACGGCAGTTGTACCACGCTCTTGTCGGTTGTTTAACCCCGCCATATATGACAAGTGGTAATCTTGGTTCAAAACGTTCGATCATGCACAATAAACATATTTCTGTATACAGGAATATTGTACACTAGTCTAAATCTCACTCATGTCCCAATATTTCGCTATTTTCAAAGAAGCTTGACCTCCTTCGCTGGCGGGAAGCCTCGTAAACCTTGCAAGTCAGTCCGCGCAATTTTTCTAAACCGTAAAGGTGTACGATGCACGATGTACAAAAACAATCGAAAGGGGTTAGTTAAAGAATATCAAGTCAAAATGCTACTAAAAAATAAAATTATCCGTCCGTTCTGGATTTCTATGAGTTGATAGTTGATTCGGCCTTCGGCTTCATCCACTATTACCTCATAAAAATTCTCATGCTCGTAATCTAATTGTCAATTAGTTGAGGAAACTAAGCTGGTGCCCATGTCATAACTGAAACGCCTGACAAATTACCGGAACAAGAAAATTTTGTGGTTAAAGTAAACACTTAATCGTAGCTTTTAGTGTTACCATTCGGCGGTACATCAAGTTCGTTCTGTCTCGCCATGAGTGTTTCGCCCAAAATACGAACCATGGTTAGAGAAAACTCGCCTGATATGCCACCAAAAGGACTTTAAAGGTACAAACTACAAATAGAGATAGCAGCTTGAAAACAACACAAGGAGTAACCGATTTATGATATTTAATAATGTTGTTGTTGTAGTTAAATGTTTATGGTGGTAAATGCACTTGGCTACAACTATCTTAAATAAACATTATACTATAATTCTTAAAGATCCCAACTGTCGGGAGGCAGACCAGTTGGCTATTTGCAAGCATGAACGAGAAGTTTAACCCGGTTCTACATAAAAGACATCTAGCTTAGTGGTCAGGTACTTGAATCCGCAATCTCCGGATGTCAATCAGGCGCCCTAACCAATCTGTCACGCTGCCTCGATTAATAGCTTTACCCACTTAAAATGACCTACTCTAGAAATGATTTCAGGTCACTAGATACCCGATGTTGGTTACTGACTGTCTGAGAAAACCAACGAAACAGCCACGGATTGCTGTTCTGTCGATTGTGTTTGACAATTTACCCACCAACTGAACCTGAGCAGCATGATAACGTAAACATTAAAAGAAACTGAGCTTGGCGCAGTATTGTGCAAAAATAACGCAAACGATAATCGGCGAGTATCGGGATAATCGCGATAAGTCGGCCTTGAATTACTGTTAAGTGCATATTGAAACGGCTATACACTAGAGTAGGAATCATTTTTTGCTACAAAGTTAATTTTGTTTTTAAGCTACAAAATACCAGTGACATTTTAATTGGTCCAATCGCTACTCCAGTTCAAATGCGCTAATTCTGCATGAATGGAGTTCCATCTCCTTCGATATGCCGACATCACTTTGATTAAACTGTGAAGTTTTCTTGCTTGCGTTTGCATTGTTTGAAATTGGAAAAACCGTGTTCATCCTTCTTCTGAATCGTTCCTTAATCTGAGGATCAAACAAAACTTGCAGTCATTCAAAACTAATAAGTCTCTTGTTGAAGTTTTGTTCTCAATGTGTTCTCAAATACACAAGGAAAATGACCTCCAACTAACCTTTTAATGTCCTGTATCCATATTTATTCCCGTAAGAGTGCTTATACATGCATGACGTTAAACTATGGTGCTTAACAACAGTGTGCTTGAGCACGTTCCCGTACCTGTGTCTAAATTTCCTTTCCCACAGCATCCAGCTAGCAATTAATAAATGTGATGTTCTACCTCGAGAGAGTCAGTTATCGACATACCGTTCAACAAGTTTCAACTGAAGTCAGCGCTCTTACCTGGTTGTTTCTTATACAATGCAAGAGAAAAATCAGGAATCCCTGTTGACGAAAATACAGAAAGAAATTTATAATAGTTTTACTGCTCAGCGTCTTTAATTGCAAAAATATCTTTCTCTTCTTCAAAGTTTAGTGATCAGGTCTACTTTTATCTTCTTGTTCTTCCTACTGAAAAAACGTTCATGATTATTGAGTAATTAAGAGCAATTCAAAATCAGTTGAGACTAAGATTTGTCCAATTATTATCAGTATTTAGTTTTTGTGATGAAATATAAATGTAGCATACCAAGGAATACGGTGCTCCAAAAGTGAGGAATTTACACCATCGAAAATGCTATTTCCTTGCAATACAATCCTCTAAGTATTTTCATAAAAAAACGCAATTGTGAAAATTGTTGAACCCAGGACTCAATACAAACCTGGGCAGAGTTAAGTATCGTGAAAATGTAAACAAATGCCTTGTGCAGAGGCGACAGAAGACCAAACAACCACGTGATCCCTAGAAGAGGAATCAACACTGCACATGCCTTGATGCCAAGTCTGAAATAACAGAACATACGAGAAACTTTTGGTGACATGCTAGAGAATAAATCAAGATGGGTCGCAAGTTAAGTGGGGCCAAGGTCTTATAATTGTCCAAACGATAAAAATAGATTAGATAAAAAACGATGCCCCTTGAAGTAAGTGCAGATGAACAAGAGCAAATCAAACTAAAGGCTTAAAATTGTGCAGATCAACCGAGAAACGTAATGGAGCATCAGAAATAAAGGCAGGTCAAGCTTGACTGTAGGTGCGAGCTGTTTTGTTCTTGATGTGCTTGTGCGTACATGAAGCTCCTACTACTCAGCATGGTGAATTTTGTACCACCTGACTGAATTATGGGCATGGTGATATGTTGGCTCGACAAGAGACTGCTAGAGTGGCGATGGAGAAACTTACTGTCGTTATTCGTTAGTCTTTATTCTTACCGTATCTGCTGGGTGTGGTTTTCTCTTGTTGATTGCATTGTGGTCATTTCTTTGATCACACGCACAAGTATCAAGATGTTAACCTTGATCACAAGATTAAAATAATGAAATATATTAGTTGCTTCTAGTTCTAGCAGAAGAAACAAATATAAAAAGTAACTCCATGCATAGAAAGCTAGATACTTCCGGGGCATAATATGAAAGAAATAACAAAAAGATAGCTGGTACATCGCAGTAAAGAAAAACAAAAGAACTTGTTGATTTATTTTCATCTTTACTAAATAATTCCCACATTTTAAAATTTGATTCTTATTCAGTTTTAATTTACGATTATTTCTCAGATTGTGGGTTTCTTCAAATTAACTTCCAAAATCTCAATCTATGTATTAATTTCTTAAAGTCTTTAAAGTATTGAAGACCAACTTATTCAGCATTCAAATCAATACATTGAAATCAATACATAGCTAAGAGTTAAAAATTTCGATTTACTTACAGCTTCGATCATCACCACAAACGCGACAAATATCCAGATCAGATTGTTATCTGAAGACATCCAGCAGCTTATAGAAACAAATAAAATGCAATAAAGAACGGCAAACAAGAAAAAAAAAATCAATACCTTTGATGTGGCGTGTCATGTTGCATTATGGGATGATAATTTAGAAATGTCAGGAAAAAAAGTCTTTCTCCATACATTAAGTGAAAATAATTGTGTCAACCTGATGAATCAAAGATGGCAAACGAGAAGATGAGTAGAGAAATACATTTCTTACTTTTTCTTACTGACAAAACTCTGGACTCCATCTCTTCCTGCAGCAATACTTAGCGAGACTGCAACCATAACGGCAGGTAAACCTGCAAAACATCAAAAAAGTTAGAACAAGTAAAAGAAAGCATTTCTCTGGACCATAGTGATCAACTTATTCATAGTGCTAAGCAGGTACAACAGGAAAAAACAGTAAAATAATTCATTACACAATAACTTACCCCATGACATGACGTAATACATTTTCATCTTGTTATTGATGTTGTAAACCTTGACTACAAAAAAGTAAAGGTAGATTCCCTCGACGAGCATCCAACAGAAAGCTACCATGAAGAAGTATTGCATAAGGGCCGCTACTGTTACACAAGTTCCCTGTAAAGAAAGCATTAATTGAAATCTGTCCATGTTATTACGTTATTGCTTCCTTAATTTACAGGCTGCATCTTCATTAACATATCAAGAACGGGCGACGGCGCTTTGCAGACGGCTTATTACACGGAAAAGGAAATAGTGGATTCGGTGTCTGCACGTACGCTAACAACTCCCGCGGTTTAGACAAAATTGAGTAACAGTCTCTGTGACGTAGAAACCACCATGCAAAAGCGTTGCAAATGGAGTCAACAAATCTGCAAAGCTCCTTTACCTTGTCTTCTGTGGCATTAATTCCCGCAATAAAGATTACTTGCCCTGCTCCAAGAGAACTAGCAAGACTAATCCTGATTTGAGAGAGAGGCTGATGAACATCGCTGATAACAAAGAAAACACAAATACTTGATGTAAAATCAAAGAATAAAAGAGTTATGGAAACACTCGTGAACTTAAGTTTAATTTTCAGCATCTATAAAAGTTAGCGTTTCTAATGAAGTAGATTTCTATTACTTACGTGAAATAAGCATAAAATAATATGGTGAGAACTATTCCGAAGATGGAGAGAGCCAAGCCTATGTAAGTGAGAATCCGCAATGTCTTCTTGTCTGTCGTTGTGATCTGGTTAATAAATTAGCAACAGAAAAAGCAACGTAAACTTGTGCCGATATGTTTGGCAAATTATAACAACTTACTACAGTGCAGTTGGTTAACTGCGATATGCCATTTGTTAGCTCCGTTACCCCCTGTCAGCTCATACTCTGGTTAGATATATATGGGAACCGCATAGCACCCGTGAAATAGGAATTATTATCATTTTTGGGTGCCGGAACTAGGCAATACTGCCGATGGACCAAATCCCCTTAGGTTATTACCCCTATTTAAAGGAAATTTGGGAGTCCCCACGGGCCAAAGAAAACTTGACCGCGGTGGGGTTTGAGCC
>JAEMPF020015886.1:5985-16300 GCA_022496165.2 Catalaphyllia jardinei
GTCGACGCAAGGCTGCGAGAGCTGACTCTGAACTTTCTAAAGTCTTCAGCTGCTCCAACGACCTAATCTTGTCCTCAAGAACCTTAATACGGGCTGCGGCCTATGACAAACTAAACAGCCCAAATCAATATGGCTTAAACTTCAAATTCACTCTTTATAAACAATATCTTGCAACGTGTAATACCTTCCATAATGGTATACCACAACACTAGATTGCCTCTACTAGAGGTACACACAAAAAGAATCACAACAACGCGTTGCTCGTACCAGAACTACACAGAAACAGTCGCACAACAGCACGTTGCCTCACCAGCTGTATACGCAAGTACAAGACGTTCCCTTAACCAGCGGTATACGCAAAACAAGCACGCAGCAACACGTCGCCTCTACCGGTGGCATACGCAAAAGAGTGACGCAATAACACGTTGCCTTCACCAGTGGTACGCGCAAAAACAGTCAAGCAACAAACGCGTTGCCTTCACCGGTGGAAAACGAAAACAATCACGCAACAACATGCTGCCTTCACCGGTGGTACCCGCAAACACAGACACGCAAAAAAAAAGAAAAACACTCAACAAAACGCTGCCTTCACCAGTGGTACACAAAACAGTCATGCAACACGTTGCCCTCACCGGTAGTACACGCAGGACAGTCATACAACAACACGCTGTCTTCATCAGCGGCACACGCAAAATCAGTCACGCAACAACACGCTGCCTTCACCGGTGGTACACACAAAACAGTCACGCAACAACACGTTGCCTTCACCAGTGGTACGCGCAAAAACAGTCACGCAACAACACGGTGCCTTCACCGGTGGAAAACGCAAATAGTTACTCAACGATACGTGGACTTGACCAGAGGTCACGCAACAACAGCATGTTGTCCTCACCGGCGGTATTCGTAAAAAACAGCGCCAAAACAACAGGTCGCCTTCACCAGCGGAATACAATAACAGCCATGCAACAACACGTTGCCTTCACTGGTGGAATACCAAAGCAACGCCCACGCAATTGCCTAAACCGGCGGTACGGCGCTAGAAACGCCACGCAACAAGAAATAGCCTAGACTAGTGGAAAACGTATGCAAAAAGAACTAAAACCAAGGATCCTTCGTTTTTTTTTTTTTTTTTTACATAACTTAAATTGCGGAAGCGAAAAAACGCAACAGAGGGCCACGGGGGCATGCAAAAACACGAGGAAACAAAAGCCCTAAAACAATACAGAGCATGAAACAATAGTCCCAAAAACAAAAGGGAGCATACAGGTTTACCGAAACAAACCCAAGACAACAGAACCGGGAAAGAAAATACAAATGAACCGGAGACGAACGCAGGCACTAAAGCGACAGACAGCGGGTAGAACATGATAAAAACGTAAACTTGGCTCTGGGCCAGCAAAATTACTAGGAAAATTACCTCTTCCACGGTTTCAACCGCCGGGGCCGGGTCCGCCGCTAGAACTGGAGCCGGGGGCGGTGCGATAACCTGATCAACCACAGGCGGTTCTTCTACAACTGGTGGTGGCTCAACGGCAGCATGCTCCACAATTGCAGCAGCGACGGGAGCGGGCGGACGGGGAAGACGATGTTCCGCCATCTATGCTGGTGGCGGTTGACTGTGCAAGGAACAGACGCGAAAGTTGGCCGTCGTCCCGGAGTACGGTTAAAATGACCACTTTTCAGGCGGGGCGACAAAATATATACTCTAAGACCGCAACGCATCAACACCGCATTAAGTATGCTCGGGAACGGGGGAATTCGAACGCATGATGAAAACTTCCGCTATGAGCTAATTAATTATGCAGTGAGAATAGTGTTTACAATGTTAAACAGGATGGTCTGTTTTCAGGAAAGCCAGCTCAAATGATGACATCAGCATCAGAAATATGTAAGTTTATACAGTACATGTATGACCTGGCGTGAAGAAAAGATTGACTTTGATTGATCAGTTTGCAATCAAAGTAAACAAAATTTGTACCACAAGGTGCCCGCTTTCCAATAAGTGCCCTGTATTGGTTGTCATTTTGTTAACATGCGCCCGTTATGTAAGCGCCTTTATTAATTCAATAAGCCCCCCTTCCCCCACAGTAAGGTAAAGTAAGCGTGTGCCCTCCTTCCAATAAGCCGAGCGCCCCTTCTCTTAGTGCCCGCTCTCCAATAAGCCCCTTTCCTTGAGCAGTAAATTAGCATTCCTGGCAGTAAATAAGGATCATTATGTTAATTGCGCATTTATGTTTCTCTAGGGGAAGGAAAAAGCTTCCTCCCTCCATATGGTCAGACCTGAACATTAAAGAAGTTGAGTCTCTGCCACATGACATTGATGGGCATTCTGCATTCAAGCTGAAATATGACAGCAACAATATTATGAAAAGCATCAAAGATGGCCGACCATGGAAACCGTGGCTAACGTCAAGCAGGGCAGGATTCCTTGGGATACGCAGAGTAGCCTCCTGTGGTGGAACTTATAAATGTCAAAATAAGAAGCGTGCTTTCCTCCATTCCTATGGAAAAACTAACATGGTTCAGTTCAGAAGTGTGACAGCCAATTGTACTGTATGCACGTGTTGTAGCTATGAGGCAGTTGGAGTCCCATGCACAGCCAAAAAGGTGTGGGAATTTGGGGAGAACCATGTCACTGTGTTCCATCATGGGCAGCACACATGTGAAGCACGCACAATTGAACCTGACATTAGTAGCGATGCAAGTGCTTTTTTCCAGGCAAATACGACTGTGGCTGGAGTTTATGATAGTACAAGTGCTATGGCTGATCTCAAGAAAATCCAAAACATCAAGCAAAAAGTAATCAGTGCAGTAAACCCAGTGGGACATTCATTTGAAGCTCTAGCCAAAATTAAAGAAGCCAGCGATTTGAAAGACAAATATTTACTCTGGAGAGTTCAGGAAGGTACATTATGTGAGAGCAAGACCTCGGTGGCATTTAGATCCAGCAAGGTAAGACTTGACACTGCTGTTTTCATGCAAAGCGGGGGCCAGCATGCATTATCAGAGGAATTTTGTTTTCTGGATGCCGAGCATGATAAAGTTATTGGCATGAAAACCATATGTTTAAGTGTTCAGCACCCAACCATTAAGGAGATGGTCACTATAGCCAGCATGGACTGTGAACAGGAAAACACCCTTTGGAAAACAGCCTTTGGAACAGGAATTCACCCTTTGTGAATTCTGCCGCCAATTGAATGAAGTAAGTTTTTTTATTGTCACAGAATGTGTGTGCAGATGTATTACATAGTCATGTTACATAATGATGTGATTTCACACAAATTTAAGAACAAACCTCTCTAGGACTGGGATGAATTTATTAACTTCCTTTTTCCTCAAAACCTCTTAACCTCTTATCCAACTTTGAAAACCTGAAAATTTGGCTAGAAAACTCGAAAAAAGGAAATGTGATTCGCGAAAACAATGAGAGCGATACAGGGCTCATTTGGGATGCTACATTAACTGTACATCCGGTTGTTTTGTGACCTTTTTGTTGCTTTCAATGCTTTTAAACTAGCCGTTCCATGTTGGAAGTGAATTGCTCATAGTTGAGCAGGCAACACAATTCTTATGTTTCACATAAGAATTATAAGTATACCACAGTACAATGATGTTTTCTATCTAACTTCTTACAACAGGCCCTGAGAAATGTAACAGGTGATAGAAGCTACATTTTTTACCCGGTTGGCATAGTAACTGACGAGCATGGCGGCAATCGTTCAAGCATTCAGAAAATGTTAAAAGATGACATGGTGAGCCGTGCAAAATCCTGTGAAAGCCACTTTTATGATTGTGCACACAGAGTTGCCAAAAGTGACTGCAGCCCCAAATCCAAAGCAGAATTCCTAACTTTGGTTCATGAGATCTATTGTTCCGAGACTCCTAGTGCATATGAGGCAAAACGAAGAACACTCATGGACTGGGCATCAAAAGACAAAAGAAGCCATGTGAAGGCCTGGTTTAACCAATTCTGGCATGTGAGAAGGTATGTACATCTCTTTATTGCTCTGAGATGAGTGCGGAGGTAAGAGGAGTACTACATTCCAGGAACATTGGAAACTAGTCATTCCCAGAAAATAGTTCAATAGACTTCCTGTTCTAAGCAATGAAGAACCATAAAATCCCAGCAACCTAGAAATTGGCAGTCTTGCTACTTTCATTGTGGCATTCTTTAAACTGGTCACATGACCAATCCCTATTCCTGGAAGTGAAACGAATCGTGATCTCGTCAAGGTCGTGTTGACAACAAAAATGAGAGAACTGGAAGCTTTTTTTAAATTATTACCTTCCACAGATACAGCTGGTCTATGGCTAAGAACACTCATTGACAGACTAGAGTGTCTAACACGTTTATCACAAAACTGGAAACAAATGAGCAAAGTAAACAATGTATCTCAATTATTGTAAAATGTTTCCATTCTCAAGCTAAAGACAAACGTTCTTTCTCAGGTTTCATGTGTTCCGTGCATTTAAAGGCCCGAAGACACCAAACATTAATATTGCAGAAGTGGGACATTCAAGGAATGCCACCAGGGGGGCAAAGAATGATAGGCTTGCTCATGTGGAAGAGGATCATGTGGTCGAGAGTGCCCTTTTAAAAGCCAAACTTCAAAGGTATTGAAATATTTATTTTAATTAAGCCCCTTCCTCTCTAATACCCCCCCAACATACACAAATACATGTATTTTTAAAAGACAAATAAATCTCCAGTGATATTATACTAGGTACGAAAGTGAAACTTACAGTGGCGGGAGGTGCCTTGACCAAAAAAAGAAAGATAACATGTCCCTTAGACGACAGCTTGATCGTGCTACTTAATTTGCAGTGGAGTTGTCCCAAGGTGCTGTTGATGAGGAGGCCTACAGTGCCGATGCTTACATCAATCAGAGTTCGAGCCAGCGGGTAAAGAAAAGGCAGGTTAGCATGAGGAGTGACCCTAAAGATATCAGTAGCTCCAGTGATTATTCTTCTGAAAAAAGTTCAAGCAAAAAAGTACGGAAGAAGTTTCCTAAGAGAACAAGTCTGAGGAAGAACGTTCTAGACTCACTGCGAATGGCAAAACGGGCCAAAGTCAGTCTAGAAAGGATCCATGACATCAGCCGCCACAAAAAAGTGTTTGAAGTCAAGCATGATGGAAAGTTACGATTAGTTGAAATTAGTGAAACCATCGACTGCAATTGTACATTTGCCGCAAAACGGGATCTTTGCTTACATGCAGTGTGGGTCCTAATTAATGTTGTGAACGTCAACGAAAACGATGATACACTGGAGCAGAAGGTTCATGACAACAAGACACTAGACAATCTGTTTAAACAGGTAGCCCACAAGTTGCACAGGGAAACCAGGCACTTGTGCAGTCAAGCACTGGTTCCATGCACCATGTTGCACAGGTGCACCAGCCACCTGTAAAGTCAAGCGCTCCTTCCATGCAGCATGTTGCACAAGTGCACGAAGCCTTTGAACTTTAATCTGAAAAAAACCTAGACTTGATTTCCGCCACTCTCTCACGTTCGGTATTTCAATCAATCAATCAATCAATAACTTAATTTACCCACGGGATCATTTCACTAAAAAGTGGTCTTCTAAAGAGCCGTGCACATTAACCTTAAAAGATATAACGTAGTTCTTAAAAGCTAAGACTAAAAATATTACAAAACCATTTTAACTATTTTAACTATTCTAGCTATATTAACTAATTAACTTATTTTAATTATTTTAACTTAACTTAGGAATTTTTCTTCAAGTTGTTACTAACATGCGATAGCGGAATAAAAACTATTTAAAGTAGTGGCCTGCCTAGCCTCCACTGACAGATCGTTCCATGTTAATGCACCCCTATAACGAAAACTCTTCTTGAGTGCCTCAGTGTTCGGCCGTGGAATGAAAAGGTTATGTTGGGCGCCCCGAAGATTGTGTCTGTGGATGGTATTTACGCTGGTGAATTTATCAGACAGGTATTCGGGTACAAGGTTATTAACGGTTTTAAACATTAAAGATTTCAATTGTTTAGAACGTCTGTCAGCGAGGCTTTCCCATTTGAGGGCACAAAGAATCTGGGCAGATCTCACATCCCAGCCAGACCCTGTTATGATGCGTGCTGCCCTGTTTTGTAGTTTCTCTAGTTTTTGGCTGAGGCCATTACCGATACATCCCCACACAGCGCTGCAATAATCGAGATGTGGAAGAATCAGTGACTTATATATTGCAACGAGGGTACTTTGGGGACATATCGGTCTTAGCCTCCTAAGGGCAGCAAGTACTTTAGCAACTTTGCTAACGACCTCAGAGATATGAGCTTCCCACGAGAGTGTTTCATCCACCTGGACACCTAGGCACTTGTAACAATTGACTCGTTCAATTAAATGGCCATCAAGGCAAATGTGAGGTTCACTAGGGAGCAAAGATATTTTATGCCTTGTCCCTGTAAACAGGCACTTGGTCTTGACGACATTCAGACTTAGTCGGTTAGAGTCCAGCCACTGTTTCAAATTGTTCAGATCGTGAGTCAGGGATGAAAACAGCTCTTCAGGGTCGCTGGAGGCAAACGTGAGGTTAGTGTCGTCGGCGTACATCCTCACATCTGATAAAAGGTTACAGTTTGGAAGGTCATTAATGTACAGTAGGAATAGCAGGGGGCCGAGGATTGAGCCTTGGGGCACCCCACAACGTATGCGACTGGTTTCCGACTTCACATTATTAATAACTGTAACCTGAGTTCTGTCAGAGAGGTAGTCTCGAAAAAGATTCAGACTTGCACCTTTAAACCCATACAGCTCCAACTTTGACAGAAGGATCTCATGGTCAATAGTATCAAATGCCTTCTTTAAATCTATAAACAGAATGGCATTTGTCAAACCACCGTCGATGTTAAGATACCAGTTGTCTGTGATATCGATGAGAGCCGTAAGAGTAGAGTGCATGGGTCTAAAGCCAGACTGATATTTAGAAAGTAGGTTGTTTTCATTTAAATATGCATATACCTGATTAAAAATGGCTTTTTCAAAGAGTTTGCCTATTACAGAAAGTACAGAAATAGGCCTGTAATTTGCTGGGTCAACCCTCGGGTCAGCTTTGTAAATTGGAGTTATTCTAGCACTCTTCCAGTCGTTGGGAATGATTCCAGTGGAAATAACTAAATTAAAAATATGAGTCAAGGAAGATGCAATGAACTTAAATGATAACTTTATGAGGGAAATAGGGATACCATCAAGGCCATCTGCCTTGCCCAAAGGGATATCGTTCACAAGCTTGCGCAGTTCGTCAGTGGTGAGTAGTTCTAGCTCGAAGGTGCTGTCACAAGATTCCACAAAATCACGAAAGCTGGCACGAGGGGGATTTATTTGAGACGCTAAATTGGGGCCTATCTCAGTAAAATGCCTGTTAAATGCGTTGCTGAGCTCACAAGGGTTAGTTATCACCGCTTCACCAATAATCAATTTTGTCGCCTGAGCAAAGTTTTCCTTTCGCGATAGTAGTGTATTTATTCCATTCCAAGTTGCTTTTGCTTTTCCAACGTTATCCTCAAAGTAAGAATGATAGTAATCCCTTTTGGAAGCCTTAATAGAATGGTTAACTCGATTCTTGAGCCGTCTGTACTCTGCCCATTTCAACTGATCATTAGTAACGGTGGCGATTCGCTTTGTTCTATCTCTTTCCCACATCAACTCTTTGATTTCAGGGGTAAGCCAGGGGGCCTTGGAGTTTCTAACTCTCTTTTTCTTAACTGGAGCATGAAGGTTGGCTACTGCCAAAAAAGAATGTTTCCACGCCTCCCATGCTCTTATAGGGTTGTCTATTAGCTCAATCATGCCCCAGGGAACCAGCGCAATGTCATCCATAAAGTAATCGAGCATAAAGTGTTTGTATTGTCTTGATTCAATGATTCGCGGGAACGACCTAGGGCATGCTAGTTTTCTTGAGACATAAATTAGACTGTGATCGCTACAGCCAATATGAGACACGCCTGATGTAACAAATTTGTCCGGCTCATTGGTAAGAAATAAGTCAATAAGTGATTTAGAACTTGATGTGATGCGTGTAGGCTCCTTGATCAGTTGGGTATATTGATACGATTCGCAGAGCTCGATAAGGTGTCTAGTTTCGTTAGTTGGGGAGGTTGCCAACATGTCACAGTTTATATCACCAAGTATATTTGATTCAATATTTTGCGCCTCAATCTTTCCCAGGAGGATCTCGAACTTATTAAATAGCTCAATTGGTGAATTCGGAGGTCTATACCAGTTTGAGAGAAGAAATGGTTTGGCCTTGGGTTTTTGAATCTGAATACATATGAATTCGAGGTCTGGGTCAGAAAGGTCGGATCTGATTTTATAATCAATGACGTTACGAACGTAAATGGCAACACCCCCACCGCTTCTGCACCGGTCACGCCTAACAAGTGAATAACCTTCTATTGACGTTGCAGAATCAGTAAAGGTGTTGTCAAGACGAGTCTCACTTAAGGCTAGTATATCTAGTGTCTGAGATAGCATTCTTAAGCGAAGCTCGTCCAGGTACTTAGGTAAACTGACAATATTAAGAAATGCAATTTTAAAGCCTTTAAGTTTGGGTAAATTGAAAGTTAAGTCTGGCTGGGATGCAGAATCGTGGCCAAAGTCACAGTTAAAATTATCAGTTGACCGGGGCGAGGTAGGGATAGCAGGCCGACTACCAGATGTTCAACTAGACCTAAGAAAATCGGCATAGCAATTCGTAAGAAGTGCGGACCCTTTACGATTAAGGTGGACACCTCTACGATTTAAACAAGTTAAGTCAATGTTAGTGATATGTAGCAACGTGAGCCCACGAGAGCTGCAAAACGAGTTTAAGATCTTATTGGCCTCCTTTATTTTGTCGTTTAATTCTAAGTAATCTGACCTGGGTAGCAGTGGTGAAATTGTAAGGCGCGTAGACGGGAAATCCTGTTGCACCTGACTTGCCATGTTGATAATGCCCTCAGCCACGCTGCGTGAACTTTCATCGCGTATGTTATTAGTGCCGACATGGAGAATGACTTCATCTGGTTCCTTTCTAAGCAAGGGCTTTAAATAATCATCCATATCTGAAATTCGAGCACTCGAGAAGGACTTGACTGCCACATGCTTATCACTCGTTGACAGTTTCCAACCCTGAACATGTTGAATGATGGAGTCCCCAGCTATAAAGACAAGCTTCTTTTTTCCCGTGTGATCTGTTGTTGGATTTCCACCGAAGTCCGAAGTGCAAGGATTCTGCGTTTGCTGTGCAACGTTCAAACTCCACCGCTTGTGGTGGCTTGTCTGGTTTCGCTCGACATTTGGCCGTGGTGGTTCGGTTTGATTTGCATTCGTCAACAATCTTGACTTGTTACTTCTTTTTCTTTTACGCCCCTGTTTAGATTTCTCATTGTTAACAGTTACCCAGGAGGATTCATTATTATGTCCTGGTAGCACATCATTCACACCATCGGATATCTGGTCATGCAAATTTTGAGAAAAAGTAGAAGGGTCCTTTTCTTCAATAGGGTTTTGAAGTTCATTATTTATAAGTCGGATTGCTGTTAGAAGACTTTTGTTCTCTTCGCGCAGTGAATTATTTTCCTGTTTCAAAATGGAGTGTCGAAACTCCACATTCTGTAGTTTCTCGTGAAGGTCCTTATTGTCAGCAATCCTTGTAGAACTTATCCTTTCTTCTTTTGTTGAAGCCTGGCTTTCCTTGCCTAAGAGTCTAATCACTGTCATTAAACTTTTATTTTCGTCACTGAGACTTCTTGCTTCTTCTCTTACACTTTCGTAGCGGGACTCGAGCTCCTGAATTTTTTCGTTGAGTAGGTTGTTTTCCTCTCGAAGAGATGCTATAGTTTCGTTTGAATATGAAGAACTAGCTTCTAGCTTAAGCCTTTCGATTTCAAGGCGACAAACATCTTTTACTTTGATTTCGATAAAGGAATAGATATCTTCCACATTGATAGGGCTTGCAATAAGCGTTGAGTCGGTTTCAATTGCTTTCGAGTTATGCTGTTCCGATACAATGGCGTCGCGGAGTCGATGGACAAGAGTAGACTTATTTCCACTTTTCTTAAGTCCACGCTTATCTAGTTCAGCCTTCAGTTCTTCGATTTTCAATGATGAGATTTCTCTATTATCAGGGAGCGCCATATGTTGATTTGATTTACCTATCTCCGCCCTTCTTACGCTTTCGTCCGGTTCGGCGTCGCCTTCGTTTTCAGCATCATCGCTCACATCGCAGTCAAGCGATCTCCCTGAGAAGAAATTTAATTTTAATTTCTTTTCAGGGGTAGAGCACGGACTCATTTTCAAGATTTCAATAGCATCAT
>JAEMPF020015888.1:0-16274 GCA_022496165.2 Catalaphyllia jardinei
GAGGTGCCTTCCTCCGTACTAATGAGGTGCCTTCCTCCGTACTAATGTGGTGCCTTCCTCCATACTAATGAGGTGCCTTCCTCCATACTAATGAGGTGCCTAGGTAAATCATTACTATTCAAACTGTCTAGGTAGAAATGCGTTCCTGCATATTAATTTTTGACTTCCTGCATACTAATTCAGTATAGGTTTACTAATAAGTGTCGCTCTAAACAATAAAAACAGTAAACTTGCCCGGTCTTGCCCGCTAATAGTAAACCCTGGTTGAAAAACTCTATTATCTGTTCAAAATAAAAGCGCAAATTCAACGATGCCCAGAGAGCTTGGGCTACCTGTGTTTAAAGGCGGTCGATGTCTTATTATTTTTTTCCAGTGAACTGAATCAATTTCGTTCTCTTCCCGTATCAGTGTTTTTTTCAGGACATAGCCGGCCCGAATAAATGTCGTGTGACATATGCGCAGTTAAGTAATTCTGTCGAGCGATGGCTACTGATTTTGTATTTGCGCTCTATTAATTAAATTTTGATAACACATTTGATGTTTATTCCTTGGAGAAAAGATAGTCCTTTGTCCAGCGGCCTACTAACTCAAGGTCAGGTCACTCGAGCGTGAAGTTCAATGTCCAAACAAGAATATTGGATCGTGTAACAAGCATATCGCACTCTGCACAGCAGCATCCATACCGAGTATCAAAATTGCATTGAAAGACACGAATGTTGCATGTTAAACGAATAAATTTGAAAGCAAAATAAGGATATTGATTGGGAATACAAAAAACTGAACAAGGATGTTGGATTGCGTTGGAAGCATATCGCATTTTACACCGTATAGACACATCGAACATTGAATAAGAATGTCGCATGTTCTAACCACGTTGCATTTGAAATATGCACATTGAATTTTGAATTGTGAATGGGCAATGTTGAATTGTAGAAGTTGGATATTGGAATGTGAAAACGAGCAACAATTCAAAGCAACAATGTTGCAAACAAGAGTTTAAATTTTGGCGGGGATATAACGCCATACTATGATTATAGCGGGAGGACAAATTTTCAAAATAGCTGCCTCGCGCTTTGTCAATGTGTCTGAAGAAGAAATTAATTTAAAGAAAGAAAATGCCATTCCGAGGAATACTGCTGTTAAAGTTTTTGAAGGTAAAAAACTCTAATTTGGACCATATTTGTTTCAAAATTACAATGCATTTGACGAATTAAACGACACTCACCAAGAAATTGACAATGAATAAAAGTAAATTCAACAAAATTGTTTTTACCTTTAAGCTTGGTCTAGAGAGAAAGGAATAACGGAAAACATTGAAGAGGTCCCGTCAGAAAGACTTGCTGAAGTCCTTCGCAAATGTTACGTGGCACGTACAGTTAGTGGCTAACGCTATTCACAAAACTCCATGAAAGCCTTTCGAGCGGGTCTTGAGCGGTACCTGACTCAAGCTCCACACCGGAAAGCATTTTCCATCATACACGACAAAGTTTTTGTTCCATCCAACGAGGCTTTAGATTCCCACTTAAAAAGTTTGGCGAAGACGGGGGTTTTGTCATCTACAAAACACAAGCAAGCCCTAGAACATACATACATACATACATACATACATACATAAACTTTATTTATCCTCGGATTTTAGTGTAGCTTACATAGCTAGTATCTCCGATCCTAATTTACTGATTTAAAAGTTACAACATTATAATATAATATTAATTAATGTGGTATTAACTAAAACTGTGCACTAACAATTTGCGCTTAAATTCACTATAATCTACAGTCTTTCTAAAGTGGTCAGGTAAAGAGTTCCAGTACTTAACAGATGAATAGCTAAAGGAATTGAGACCATATGTGGTTGTAGACGGCTTAGGAAGTGATAAAATATTAGTACCCCGTAGGGAGTAAGCAGTAGATCTTAACTTGATCAGTTGTTTCAAATAGCACGGATATTTACCAAAATGGAGACATTTGAATATACAAATCATCATATTTTTTATCCTCCTGTTGGCTAAACCACACACACCAGCCTTGTCTAGAAGAGTATCATAGTTCGAGTCCCAGTCCTTGAAAACAAATCTTAAAATACGTCTATTTAAGGTGTCCAGTTTGACAGAGTCTTCTGAATTACAAAAGTGCCAAAACATTGAACAGTAGTGAAAATGTGGTAAGATAAACGCTTTATAAAGGCGAAGCATAATTTCACATGAAATAAGTTTGCCAAATCTTTTGAAGACGCTGAACTGATTATTTATTTTTTTGTATACAGAGGATATGTGATCCTTGAAATTAAGTTCATTGTCAAGAGTTATACCAAAAAGTTGCAGGCATCTTGTGGTTGAAAAGGAGAAAGGGTAATCGGTTTTGCCAAGAACCATCCCCTGATGTTTAGCAGGGTTTGCTTTCATCCCATTGTCTTCGAACCATTTATTTGCTATTTGTACATCATGATTGATCCGCCGTTCCAAGGCTACTGGGTCTACATCAGATGAGTGCAGTTGGCAGTCATCGGCATAAGTGTTTAATTTTACAGCCTTAATGTGAAAGATGAAGTCGTTAAGGAACATGTTGAAAAACATGGGCCCCAGGACGCTGCCTTGAGGCACGCCCCGCTTCACACTCATCCAATCCGAATAAGTATCACCAATTTTCACTCGCTGCATTCTGTCCGTCAAGTAGTCGCCGATAAGGGCGCAGCTGGATTCGTGCAAGCCATACGCTTTCAGTTTCGCTAATAGCAATGCATGAGGTATGGTGTCGAAAGCCTTTGACAAATCCATTGATATAACCGCCACGATTTCTTTATTGTCTAGACTGCGCTTCCAGTCCTCAGTCAGTCTAAGTAAAGATGTCTCGCAGCTATGGTGCCTCCTGTAGGCAGATATGTAATCAGACAATATGTTCTGGTAAAAGTCGCCCATTTGAGCTGAAGTAGCCTCTCAAAAACGTTATTGAGCGCAGGTAATACAGTCACTGGTTGATAATTGCTTTTGTTTAGTTCGTCGTCCTTTTTAAATAAAGGAGTAACTTGACCTAATTTCAAACGCGACGGATACTGTCCTGTCCTAATCGAGTGATTCATTATTGCAGCTATAGGACCAGCAATCGCGTTGGCAGACTCTTTTAACAGACGCGGTGGTATTCCGTCATAACCGCAGGATTTACGGGAGTTGATTTTGAGTAACAAAGCTTCCACTTGGGTTTTGTTAGTATATTGAAAAGCAAAATTGTTCCTCGCAGCGATCTGCTCATTGTTATTAAAAATCGCCTGAATGCTAGGATGTGTATCAAACCCTTTTCCATAAATCTGTTCAGTAATCTCTGGCACGCCGTCAGCGATGTTCACAAAAAATATTTTTCTCTGTTATTACGATATCGTGTTCTTTTAGTATTATGTCATTAGCTTGCGTACTTTTCCTTGAATGCAAAAATGGGCGGTTTGTGTCCCAAAACTCCCTTGGGTTTTCCGACTTACTTTTCTTGTCAAAGAAAGTTTTAATAGCTTTACGTCTTAGAGAAGTGCAAATGTTCCTTTGTCTCTTGTACAATTCATAATTAGTATCAGTTCTTTCACGAGTGAAACACTTCCACAAATGGTTCTTCTGACGAATAGCTCTGCGCCATTGTTCACTCATAAAGGGGACTTGATCTCCCTTTATGCGGACCTGTTTCAAAGGTGCGTGCTTGCAAAGAATGTCCTCATATAAACAATCAAACACGTAGAGCTTGTCATCCACGTCGTCAAATATTTCAGCTACTTGGAAAGGAACATTATGCAAATCATGTAGAAAAAGCTGTTTATCAAAATTTTTAAGGCTTCTAAAACGTATTTCCCGAGACGGTTCCGATGCTCTGAGAATGGCAAACACAAGAGAGTGATCACTTATGTTTACATGGACTACGCCTGATGACTGTATTTTCTTCACATTGTCAGTGAGAAAAAGATCCAGTAGGGTTTCTGATGTTCTAGTGATACGGGTGGCTTCATGTATTAAATTCTTCAAGTCGTAAATATCTAGTAGGTTTGCCATGACACAACCATCCCTTGGCGGCTTGTCTGGTAGCAACATATCCGAATTAAAGTCACCTACTAAAAAACAGTTACCAGGGAGTGTTGTGATCGCCTCCAGCATAGAGGATAGCTCAAATTTCCATAGCGATTGAGGGACAGACACAGATGTTGGAGGTCTATAGATACCGACAATGGTTACCCACTTCTTAGCTATCCTCACCTTCAGCACAATCGATTCAGTCTTGTACCGCTCACGCTCACATAAACGATTTTTTCGTAATGGTATATTAATTTCGAACAAAGAAGATATTTGACCACAAGTTTCTATGGTTTATAGGCTGATAAACCAAGCGGGATGTTGGTACAACACGAGAAGAATTCTTCGAGTTCTGTTCCCCTCGGGACCAGTCATTATGTGTTAATTATTATAACATACTTAGCAGAGCCGTGCAATCAATTCAGGCCCCGTCCACACTAATCCGTTTTCAAACGAAAACGGAGCTGTTTTGCTCCGTTTTCAAAAAGATTTGCGTCCACACTTAGCGTTTTCGTATCGTTTTCCCCCGTCCACACTACAACGCCGTATCCGTTTTGAAAACGCTTTTATACCCTCAGTGCGCATGGTAGCGTCTGTCCGCCATTTTGGATACTCCCGGTCGTGTCTATTTTGATGACGTCACCGTTTTCACATAGCATCGTTTTCTCCGTCCACACTAGAAAACATCGTTTCAAATCGCTCCACTCTGGAGAGCGTTTCCGAATGGCTCCGTTTTCGTTGATCGTTTTCGGCGTTGTAGTTTGGACAATAGCCGTGTCCGGAGCAAAACAATTCCGTTTTCGTTTGAAAAAGTTTTAGTGTAGACGGGGCCTCAGTGTACGTAAGCGTGCTCAAAATTCCCATAGTGCTCGCTGATGGCGTGAGCAAAAGGCTTCGTCGGAACTTTTTTTTTCGCGCAAGCGGCCCTTGTCAGCGCGGGGAAAAATATTACATTTCGCTACAATAATGGATACAAACAGAGACTCGTCCCACTAGTAGCGAAACGAAGACAATTTTCCGACCTTTTCTCATGGGCAAGTGTTCTTAAATGAGGCAGAAAAAAGGTAAACAGTGAAAAAGGAAACTCGGCATTAGCGGTGTAACGATTCGCTTCACTGTCCGAGGGTAAAATGCAATTTTTGACAGAAAGACACTGGTAAAAACCAAACAAATTACAAACTGGTCTGTTTCATCCTTTAAAGGCAAGCTTTAATTGTTAAAAATGAAACTCGAGCTTTCAAAAGAAAAACTGAAATAAAACCAATTCCTATTTTGTTTATTTTGCCTCATATTTCTCTCTTACCGCGAAGAATCACTTCTGATATTGTTGTCCGTTTTTCACGTCGGATTTTATGCACAATTCCACCGGCTATGTTATAAAACAATTGGTTCATGCTTTTATAGGGTATACAAATCCATGCACCCAGCAATTTACTGAGCACTTGTCATGCATTCAGAGCAGTTGCTCAATTTTGTATGTGTAATGTGAAAATAAGGGGTTGATAATAAAGGCCCTGACAAGGTTCCCAAGGCACAGCTCTATCACGTTTAAAGCAAGGCGAATTTAAGTTTTAATTCTAGTCACTTTATTTAACCAAATAAAATCCATCGCGGAACGGTGGTTGATTATAGCATTCAAGCTTCTAAAGTAATGACTAACACCTTACTCCAATGCTGAGTCTGCCAGGAGTTTACTTAAACTTCGAACACTGTAATGTTTTATTACTGAGCATTCCCCGAACCATTCACATATATGAAATAATTGGGAGTTGTTGTTTTAAAGTCTAGGAAAGGAAAATGTTCCTAAATGAGTAAAAAAACTTACTGCTTTACATAAGTTATATGTCGGCCTAATGTCTTTTGTCGATTAATTCGCTTTTACTAGTAGATGACGAATCAGTACCAAGTACATGTAATAACACACTTTACTACGAATTTTGTTTTTTTTTGGAATAAGGAAAGCTTCTGAAACTACTAGAAAAGGTGCAAGATGATGCTAGAGGCGAGAACAAAGGCATGAAATTTAGGGTTTCCCAAAACAGACGGTGCCACGCATGGATGACCTGTAAAAGAAAGCAAAATCAGTGACTTAAGAAAACTTAAGACATGCCAAAATTATTTGGGACATGTCATCAATCAATCAGACTTTCTTTTAGTTTTTCTCTTCGTTTCCCTTTATTTGTGATCTCATTTTATGTATCGAAATTATCAGTAGATTCTCAAGGAGTTAATGAAGTGAGGAAACTGTTTGGAAGATAATAAGAAACACATTAAAATGGAAGTCTGCATCGATTACAGCTAGGACTGTAACATCACTAACTGAATTCTCCGTGCACCCAGAATTTAAGAAATATATTGTTCATTGTTTTAAAACCCGGATCATCCGAACCCGTTCGACTAATTCAAATGAGAGTGAATTCAACCGAATTCATTCAGTCCGTGGATCTGGAAACATTTATAAATCCGAAAAAAATGTACTCTAATGTAAATCTACGTCTTCGTAGAACTAAGAGAAATTTCCTTCAATTGCCCAAAATTTGCACGGGATTTCACGCTTTAGAAAACTTGCAAAGACTGACTAGCACTTGTTGTTTGAATTTTACTCTTCGCCGGATAAGCGCGCTCATCAATTTCTTTTAATCGTTTCCAGCTCTGAAAGTCAAAACCATGAATATCTTTCTCTAAAACTTCTTTGAAATGAAATTATCCCATTTTCAAAATGTCTTCCCAAAATTTCCGACCGAAGAGAAAACATTACTATTTCGTAGAAATCTCGAGCTTATGATCCTACTGTTAAACATTAAATCTACAAAATGATTTTAAGTAGTTGTACTTTCTTTGTTGTTTTTTTATTTTATTTGTTAATGTGATTAGTTGATCGGTTTAACCACGGACTGCGCATAGTTCCGCCCACCATGATTAGCCTTTGCCATTTGTGGGTCTACACAGACTGTACCTTTTTTCATCTTTTTTGATTAAATAATAAAAAAAATAATCAATAATAACCTGTAGTTGCTGGGATGGGCGTTGTTGGAATTAGCCGTCTGTTGCAAAAAGTTCCAGTGCAACACTCGATTTCACAATCGAGCAAGGTAAATCTTGCCCGATCTTTAATAAAGCCACCAATTAGAGCGCAGGCAGCTTTCTTATCTGGAAAAATCAAGTCAAGAGCCAATTAAAAAGTTAGCTAAATTAACAGGGGTTATCGTATTGTTTTACCTATTACGTATTCCTGCAGTTTATAAACCCAGAAAAATGCATGAGCGCTTTTTGAAACCATAGTTTAGAAACTATTTTACACCCAAAGCTTAAAATTTAGACTTTTGAAAATTAGTGGAGGCAGCCTGGATGAGTGGTCAGGGTTGCGGGTTCCAGTCCCGCTCTGATCACTAAGCTAAAATTTTTCTCGTTGGACCCCAGTTCAACCCCTCGGTCATGCTTGGTCTTCTTCTCGCCAGTTAAGATTTTTAAACCTATCACGTTCATTCTAAATATATCTTTTTTTTTTTCAGTTTTAGTACCACTCTAGGGAACTAGCTATAGGTGTTATTATAAACAACAGCATTTAAACAGTTTCCTTAATTATTTTCTCAACAAATACTACTGGGCGTAATAAGTCTGGGGTTGAAGTTGTCGTTTATAAAAATTGAGGGTTAACTTACCGGCGCAGTTAATGCAACTTTGAAAAAATCCTTTCACGATGTCACCCCTCCTGTCACGAAATGTTCCCACGGCGGAGCCGCAGTGAGTTGTGCCAAGTGATTCAGAGTCAGATGAACAAGTTTGGTCATCTTGGGAGGAAAAACAATCAATTGCATCCTTTTCAAAGCACTCGTAACACTTTGCTGGACCAGAAGCTGCCAGAAAAACAGTTAAAATATTATCAAAGTAGTAGGTGGTTGCGTTTCAGTCTACTAATCCGATGTTCACAATGCCTTCCTTTAAACACTAGACACCAACATTTAATATTCACCGTTTAGTGTAAACACAGTTATCGCCTTATCTGATAGTGTCGGGAACTGGTTGTTGCAGATGTTACTAGTGCAGCATTCGATCTCACACTTCAGTAAAGCCCAACGATTGTCTCCTCTGAGAAATCCACCAAGAGCAAAACAGGCCTCTTTCTTGCCTAAAAAAAGTTCATTCAAGCGGAAATGTTTAATTGCCGACTGTAGGGCGGCACCAGTTTTTTATATATATATTAAGGAGGCCATTTTTCCAGAAAAATACAAAGCTTTACTTGACCAACTTCACCGTACCCATATGTCATCTTTGACAACAACTTGCGCAGGTGAGGTCAAAATAAGAAATTAAACACTTCATATGTTGATTACGAACTAGGCTAGGACGAAATTGCAAACTCATTCGCTAAGGAAAAGAAGATGTGGTTATCACGGTTGTAATGGCGATAAAGTAATTAAAAATTAATCCGGTAGTTAAATTCAGTACCTGCACTGGGTACTCGAATGTTTGGCCTTTGCGATGGCACTGCGGTGCCTCGACAAGTGAGCTACGAAGAACAATTTATTATTTATTTGAGTTCATCTTTACAGGTGAAAAGAATGAAAACTAAAGGAATGAGATATTAAATGTTCATTTAAACGCCGTCTCGCTTCACTTACTACTACAATTGAAACATCCTCGGTAAAACAGATCGGTGATATTTTCTTCTTTGCCATCGTGCAGATATTTCCCCACGGCGGAACCACAGTGGGTTGTCCCAAGAGAATCTTTGTCGCTGGCGCAGAATAGGTCATCTTTCTGTTTCGAAGAACAACTGGCTGAATCAGTTGCTGCGCATTCGTTACATCTCGATGGACCAGCAACTGTCAGAAGATAAAACTCGGCACTACGGATCACACTTCCTTGAATTGCTTGACGTTATATATCAAACACGAGAGGCTGTGTTTTATCACATGTCTAAACACCTACAAGAGAGTTAAAAATACGACGCGAAAAGGAGTATATTTGACGAGATTCATGGGTGTAGCTAGGATTTTTCAAAGGCGGGGAGGGAGGGCTACCTGAGTCGTACGGTGGCTACTCACCAGGTTTTGATACAAAGGAGGAGGGGGTCACAAGCACCCCAGGACCCCTCCCCCCCGGCTACGCCTTTGAGCTTGGAGGTGTTTGACAATGTGGTCATACACTATCTCGAGTGTTTTATATATTTTCAAGATGGAAACTAAAACTTAAAAAGATCGAGCGCTTTACAATATAATTGAGCGTCGTAAAAGCCAAAACCAAACCGGCAATTACAAACCAAACAGACTACTCAGTCATCTCAAACCATAAAAAAACCAAAACCGAATTGTGTGACCACCTTCGACTCTGACTTGAAAACCGCTCTAAAATAAAAAAAAATCTAATCAAGATCAGATATCTGATATCACTCGAGCCGAGAGAAAAACTGTTATTAGGGAAATCAGTGAAAAGGTACTCGATAGTATTTAACCCCCAGACATACAAGAGGAAGGGGTGGGGGGGAGGTAGTGGGGGAAGCGGTGAATGCACACCTCCCATAAGGTGTTTTTTAAGTTCTAAGTGAAAACATGATCTACTCTTTGGGGCTGAAACGTTCAGTTCCTGAGAATCGTAATTCTTTAAGGAAGTTTTGGTATATCAGTTATGTGTCCACAATTGTGTTTTTTTACTTTGCCACGGAACCATCAAAATTCATGTAGTTCTGGACAAAAATAAATTCTTTTGAGAGAATTACGCATTTTTTTTTTCAAGTTTTCGTTTCAAATTGCAGAGATTTGTGAATTCGGTTTGTACCTTAAGAAATCTCTCTTGATTTTGTGTTAATTTCCGGTATCTCTTGACTCTTTAAAAGGAGAATAGTGAAATAATGACGGGCCAAATGACGTCATTTGACGTCATATCATCTATCACGGCAAGCTCAAGGCTTGCTCAGTTCTGGCCCTCTCTCTGTCACGCAAGGCTACGCTCTCGAAGAGAGAAGGTCTATGGACAATTGTCTGCGCGGACTCATAATTGTAGCTAGTTTCCTGTGCAACGCGACAAGAAGAAAGAAGCGATGGCGGACTATTTCTTTGTGAAGTCGAGAGAAAACAGAAGAAACAAATTCTGCGAGGGTTACGTGAATACTTGAAGAGCAGAGAAGTAGAGGAGCTGTGGTCAATTTAATAGGGATTTTAAGCAAATCACTAAGGCTGGAGGTACTACGACGGCTTCTATTACTAAAAAAGTCTGGGGAGAATACGTCTCGGTAGATGCCATATTTTAGGTCTTACTTCGGGTAAAAGACACAAAAAAGAGCACTTCACATTTTTCTAAAATAACTTTTCACTGCAACTGAGTATGGCAAAACGCAGACACTATTTTTAGAGCTTTGGGTCCGAAAACTGAGGAACAAATGAAATTAGCGAAAGACAAAATTCGCTTTGACTTGCAGCTTCGAAAAGGTGATTCGGACGCTCGCATTTAGAAGTAGTGAAAAATTCGACAATTCATTTTATTTCAAAATTATTGGTATAGTTGGATACCCAGCTCTGTAAGCTTTAATTTAATATAAAAATTTATGTATCTACGGTTTAAACTGGACGCGCTACATTGCTTGGACGCGAGGCACCCCTGAATGTATACTGTAACCTCAACACTATCGAACATAGGCTTCAGGGCGTTTTCTAACAGCGCTGGAGACTAACGGGCATATTTAATGAGCTCTCGATTGTTTATTCGCTCTCCTTTCGAAACTAGCAAAATTAGCTGTGTTTCTAGAACCAAAAGTAAATATACGAAAATTGAAATGCGCCAAAATATTGTCAAAAACAGTTTTCTTTCTCCCCTCGTAACTTACCTAAATATTTGTTTCAAAACTCTACTACTTCTTTCAAAAAACTAATGAAAGCACAGACATGCCACAGATATTACAATCCGCCAAGTTAATCAGTTTTGACCAAAACTTTTGGTCAAACGAAAAGTTTTTCGCAATAAATATATTTTCAGTCGGGTGAAATCAACATCTTGCGCTCTGATCCGCTCTGATTGGTTTTTGCGGGAGCATGCGCAGGCAATTGTCACTGGTCCCTCGCTCTACCATTCTCGTCCACAGAGGTGCGCGGCCTCTGGGCACGAGAATGTCTCTCTAGTCCGAAAACAAGTGCAAATTATCATTCTAAGACAGCTGTCACTCAATTAAGATATTGGTCTTGAAATCAGTCTTAAGCATTACATAACATAGTCAAGAATTTTGGGTATCATAAATAATTGTTGTTATATACAATTGCACCAAGTTTATGGTCCAAGCAATTTTCCAAACACACGTTATTCAAATAAGTATCATCCAAACGAAAATTTATATCTTAAGAGCTCTAGCGTTTTGAAATTAATACCTCGTTTAATGTAAGGGCTGTTCAGTTCAGGAAAACGTAAGAGATAAGTCATCTTTAGACTTTTTCTTTACAATGAAATGTGCCAACGTCACACGTAAACCGGTAATAGACCACTTAACCACTTACTGCCTTTAGCAATAGTAAGTTCAAGTTCAAGGTCAAGTTTATGAGGGATTTATCCATAAATTGATTACTTAAGCAGCGACTTAATGTCGTCTGGAATTTCAGGAAGTACTTACAAACCTTTCTATAATGTTGGAAAAACCTACAAATGTTCCGGTGTCTTCGGCAATCTTGGATAATATTCTAAAACCTTTGGAAGTGTTCGAGTGACCTTCGGAACCTACGTAAGTGCTCGGATTCTGGAATGTTTGGAAATCTATAAACCTCCGTCTATCTTAGGAAGACGTTCGAGTAAAATTCGGCCACCTTCGAAGTATCTTGGATAAATGTCAGCACTATTACTACTAGCCTCGGAATCTCCGTTGCTATTAATTCGCACTCGTATTCCAACTTAACAGATTTTGCGCAGCTGCACTCCTTCCTCAGGCGATTAAACCTCTGCAATATGTTGAAGCTAACTGTTAAATGTATACTCACCAACTGCATCCACAAGAATCAAAACGGTCAGATGAAAGAGCCTCATGTTGGAATCCCCAGAGTGTCGTCTTCCCGTAACTAAAAACTGAGGAGTTAAAATAGGATTGCTTATTCAATTAACCTACAAATATAACGAAACGATGCTTCTTTATATATTGGCTTCCATTGAACAACTGAAGGAAACAAGAACAACTTCGAAACTAATAACCTGCGATCAGGCGTTCCTATTTTTTTCGCGCCGCGAATAAAAGGGACGACTGATCGCAGGTTACCAAACTAATTGAAAGCTATAAACAACTAAAAATCAATGTAGATTAAATAAACCGAGCAAGTAAAGCAAAGGACTTTACTACTGAAGTACACCAAGCAATTCAAGGAAGCCTCACAACTGATATATTAGTACTCTAGTGATAATGAGTAAAAGTAACTGAACCAAGTACAGTACAATAGACCCTTCTCCAAAATGGCGGTCGAAAATTCAAATAAATTAAAATTAGCTAAAATTCAAAACGCATACCAGCACTAGAAAGAACACCTTTACTTTAGTAACCCTGCGAAGTTTAAGTTTTTCAGGTTTCACATCAGTTGAGAAAATATAGGTTGAAAATCAAGAAATTTACAGACGTTTGTATGACTGGGGGTATGCATTATACCACCAGTCATACAAACGTCTGTAAATTGTTCAATTTTCAACTAACATTTCCTCAGCTGATATTACACCTGAAGTGCTGAAACTTTGCAGGGTTACTAAAGTAAAGGTGCTCTTTTTAGTGCTGGTATACGTTTTTAATTTTGACTTATTTGAATTTTCGGCCGTCATTTTGGAGAAGGGCCTATTCAGAGGGCGCGCAGCGCAAGGCCAAATTAATCTCTGAATGGTACGACACGAGGTACAATTACTGATTAATTTTATTTTAAAACTAATTCATACTCATTTCCAGCCGCCGCGCTGCCTTCAGGTGTAATCGCACCGGAGATTTTAAAAATTTGGGAAAAAATTGTGTTACTTCCGTCACTTGCCAAAGAAGGAGCATGTTACTTCCAAGGTTTTATCCAATTGCATGCAGAGTTTGGGCTCTTTTCGTCATAGCCTCCCCTCGGCAAAGTTTTGTCAAGTTAGCTAATTAGTATGCGTCTGTTAACAATGGCGTCGCTCGCGAGGAAATGTTTATTTGCTCAATAATTGGGGCAAAATCTTTTGGAAATGAACAACAGGACATTTGTAAGGATACAGAAAATGATTTGGGACCATTTACTAGCTTCCAAGGCTGAAATTACCCAGAAGTAAGCTTTATTTTACTTTTCGTGTATAGCAGCACCTTGAATATTTAATTAGCTGATTATGCCGTCTGCTCTGTTTTCTGTTTTGTTCTCTTTTCTAGCATGTCCAGGTCATTTTTTCGTCTCAGTCACATAAGAATAGTTCGAAAAAGATGTTCCCATTCAAGGATTAGCTCTCTACTTTGATCGAAAAGTCGGCTTCTGTTATGCCCGTGCTTTTTGGTTGCCATAGGCGACCCTGGCGACCTTTGTTGATTCAAGCGATGATGCGAGATGACAAAAAAAAATTCTTATTAATTCTGGTTTCCTTCGATTTTGCTGAAATTTTAACATGATGAAACTGGATTGTTAAGGAATAGATAGTACTTCTGCCGATGTTTGGTAGCTATTAACCCTAAAAGGATATTTCGCTTCGAGATCAGGGTTTGTGAAGAAATTTTTGCAAAGCGTGAGTTCGGGCCCGTTCGCGTAATCGGAGATTTTTGTTGACCCTGAAGGAAAAAATAGCCAGAAAAGGTCATTTCATTCACGATGCAAACAAGTGTAAATATTAATGATAAATAATGTTCCGAACTCAATTTCTCGTAAAAAAAAAAAAGTTTTTGCCGAGTTCTGGGGTTTAATTTTTTTTCCCGCGAAAATTGCTGGCAGGAAATGAGAAATCTTAAAGAAGTTATTTTGAGCAAGAAAGGAAGATTTGTTTTCCACAAGTCCCATGTGAAAGCCCGCGTGTAATTAATGATCTGGTGGCGCCAAATAGGCCAAGTTGGATATCTCAACATTCCAACATGGCTCCGAAGCTTTTAGAACAAACTTTTCTATTAGTCTTGTTTTCTTTTTATCCAAAATTCTTTTAGGAATTGTGAGACAGAATAAACTTTTCATTTTGACACGAAAACCTCGGGGCCATGTTAGAATATTAATAAATCGAACGAGGCCAGTTGAACGTATCCAACTACAAAACTTTGTAATAGAGCTTTTTCACATGACATCAGGGCTGTAATATTGGTGTTTCAAGACAATAAAACGGCGGTCATGTTGGTGTACATACCTCTTACTAACCGAGTTTGAGGTCCGTATCTTAAGTTACGGAGTTTCTTCCCCTTCGATTTATGGCCCAAGCGCGAAGCGCGCGGGCCATAAATCGTAGAGGAAAAACGAGGATCCATAACTTACAGTACAGACCGAGAAGACGAGGTTAGTAAGATATTTATTATATGTCTATTGTGTGTCTGACGAGTTCAGAAACGATTTTTATCCACGAGGAACGGCTTCAAATGTCTGAAGTAGGTCGAAAGCAAAACGAGTCGATTTTTAGATTGCGAACAAACATTTTGCCCGGCGAAGAAAGATTCGACAAAGGATTCGAAGAAATTAGAATTAGCTCCACAACAAACTCTGGTGATGCCTCCGCCAGATCAATGTAAGTTCTTTCGACTGAGGTTTTATGCCACTCAGCAAATAATTTCCTATATTTTAATGCTTTCAACAAAGTTAAAGCAAGCCTGGGCAAGTCTATGGTTTTCATTGTAGAAGACTGACGCTTATTAGTAAACCTATAGCAAATAAGTATGCGGGAAGGCACTGCATTATGCAGGAAGACACTTAATTAGTATGCAGGAAGTCATTTTTTCCCCCTAGGTTATAACAATAGGTGACGTCATTGACTCGACCTTTATGCATGTCAATGTTTTTCCTCGACTTAACTCGACACTGATCCGGCTAATTATGACCTTCTATAACTACTTGAGGACGTTCACGCCCAAAAACTATCCACGTACAGATTATTTAAAAACTTTGACTGCAGGTAGAAAGTGAGATTAAAAGCGTAAAAAAATCGGGGGTCACCGAACTCGTTTTGAAGATAAGGCGCATCATAGACTATAGCATTTCTAGGATTTCCAGTCACACGAGGCGATTCTGGCTGGATTCATTACTATCGGCTTATATTTAAGTTGAAGAATCATATGTAAGTTATGTGTGTTTAACACAGCATATATAGGCCTATTTGATAGATCTTTGCTACATATGTCATTAAATCAGCTAAAATTAGCATTAAAAACTACAACTTCTAAGTCACGCACACCTGTATCCATGTGCCAATTCGACCCTATTTGAATAGTATATAAGAAATAATTAAAACTTCCCACTTACAATTTTTTGTTATTTTTTAGTATAATGGAAAGAATCAGAAAAGGAAGTGATCTGCCGAAAAAAAAGTGGGGGTCACAAAGCATCCAACAAAAACATTCGCACATCAAGTTAACGCAAAGGTCATGAGCTCTTATGACGTGGCACGCGCGTGCCCAATAAATAGCGTGCGCACTAGAGATACGTAGTAGCACTGGGCGCGAACGTCCTTAAGTGAACACAGGTTTAAAAAACATTGTGCAAGACGCGCGGATCTGGGTGCCCAACATTGACGATTTTTTTTATTCCTTTAATATGCTACTGAAATGGTGCAGAGGGACAAACGAACACGTCCTGCGACTCGGCTTAATTCGTGTAGTCGCCGTTTACGACAGAACTAGAAGAAACCTTCCCTAATGAAGTGGAGGAGATCTCAGATTTAAACACACTTGTTTACAATATGAATGACTCCTGCAGGTCTTGACATTTGTGCTTTTGCCGTTCACTTTTAATTTGATTTTAGGGATATAAGTCGACCTTTCTAATCGCTTCACACATGTTTCTGAAGACCACGGCTATTGTTATTAGGAGGAATGAGAGAATCCGTTAAACTGTGTTTTAACGAGCTTTTTGAGATCATGGGCGCAATCCATTGAACCAAAGTTTCCTGAAAATCATGTCTAAAACTGAATCGATCAATTCGTTCCAACAGGAAAAGTTCCCAAAAATGCTGTCCCACTTTCGAGGAGCGCCACTTTTATCGGTTGGACCTGTCCGATCGAAATGGACCGTCATTTGACCATTCCCACCCATTCTAAATCCCAGTACCTCGCTGTTCGTTATTTTCCATTTTCAACATGGA
>JAEMPF020015889.1:0-5000 GCA_022496165.2 Catalaphyllia jardinei
AAAGAAGGCCTGGACACTCGGTTCTCCATCTCACTGATGTGCTGGGTTCAACCCGGAGGCCATGGTGGACCACTATTCAGCTACGGAGTTTCTAATTGGGGATTCTATATGGGGATTGTGGAAAGCAAATTATCTATTCGCATGGTCGAGCGCAGCTCTTTCAATCTACTTACTAGTATAAGAACTCCTGAGGTTCTTCCAGTAGGAAAGTGGGTTCATGTTGCAACAAGTTACGATCACGGCAGCGGAAATAGCTCGCTGTTTATCAACGGACATTTGAGAGCATCACGTAACGTTGGTAGAGGTTATCAGATTGCAACCAATACCAAGATAGTTCGAATGGGGAGTAGCAGTAGCAGAGATGAGAATTTCAAAGGGAAAATCGCGCAAATGAAGGTTTACAAGGTCGCAGTCAACGAAGCCCAGATACAAACGTCGATAAGACAAGGTAGCTGCACTTTTCCCGTAATCTTTGTCTCTTTACTCTCTCCGATCATTCCCTTAATTATTGAAACTCCCGTTATTGAACAGCCTCACAAGAGGTAACAGACCGTTTCAGGATCCCGTTTTGTAAAATAGCGACGTAACCTGTGACTCTATTACAGCAAGATGTGATTATTTAAAATTAATGTAAGTAGATATGGATCAGTCAATGAACATCAAGGGTAAATTATTTTTATTTCTAACCGATTAGTTCCACCAAGGGTAACATTCCCAGCTGCTCTGTTAGCAATACAAGGAGGCATGTTGTCATGTTCAGCCACAGGAACTCCTCCCATATACACAGCACTGATACGGAAGTCTAGAGTACTGGTGAATGCAACAAACGCATCAACCCTTAGTTTGTACAAAGATGGAAAATACACCTGTCAGGCCATCAACCAGTATGGAACTGACGTAAAGGAACTGCAAGTGAACTTCAAAAGTAAGAGGTTTTCTTCTTTCCTAATCTCTATTTTCTTGTCAAATATAGTACAATGCCTCAGAGTCAGTCCCACGTAAACTTTAAGGAAGCGACCTATAATGGCCATGTGGGTCCAAAAGCACTAAGCCCCTGTACTGCCAGGATCGACGGGTTCAAAACTATAACTTAAAGTGAAATTCCATGCTGTCCATATTGTGTATCAAAGAGTTGTTTCTGACTCTCGTTGGGCATAGCATCTCTTGATTTAACTGACATCCCACGTACATGTAGTGATCTCACTTAAGGATATATCTTGAATGCCTTCAATCCTGATCAAAACGTTTGAGATATTGTTAGTTTTCCATAAAATTCGGAATTTAATTTAGTCCCCCTTCCTCCATGAATTGTACAAATGGCCAATTAATTACTGGGGAGTGATTTCATAAAATAACAGATATAGTACGCACGCTTCCTTATTGAGTGGTCGATAGGTGCGTTTGGATGAGCGTATGTAAACATAGTTGTGGCGCTTTAGATTCCACGTCTTTTTATGGAATAATTTGTAGAAGGAGGTGAGAGCAATAGAGCACCTTTTTCCGTGTTTGCTTAACTCCATCTAAACACTTGGTTAGTTGAGAGAATTCTAGAAAGCTTTGCTAACCCTCGTCGTGTGTGTCGGGTTTTAGTAGCCATCTCGAATTCTCCTTACCCCTTACGTGCTTAGATGAGGCTACGTAAACATGGAAAAATGTACTCCAATGAAGTTTTCCGTACTCCAATGAAGTTTTCACCTATTCTATACTCCATTTCTTTCAACTTTATTATATAACAGCGCAAAAAAAAAAACATGAATTCTCGTCTTTCAAGTCGGGTCAAGTTGGGTTTAAGCTGGGAGAGATTTTAACTTTGCCTTTTTACTGGATCTCCATACCGCTAAAATGTTGGTTAAAATATACATCTTGTAACGATCAACAGCGTTTGGCCCAAGGATCGGCTTTCTGGTCAATGAAGGATATCCTTACAATTACCCAAGAAAAACGTACAGTGCATCTACATATCCTATTCCAGAAGGCTGGTCAATGAACATTTACTTTCGGGATTTTGATCTGGAAGAAAGTCGAGGTTGCTTGTAAGTTATATAGCTGTGATAGCTACATTTTATCTCATAGCACAGCTTTATGTTATGGTGGTATCCTTGTGGTGAAATTCTATCTATTCTGGAATTTATGCATTTGCAGTAGTTCACAATTATTCACCGAAGTGGAGGAGAATAGTACTTCACTATTCACCTCCGAGCTAGCCAATCAGCGGGCTCGAAAAGTACTATTCGCTTATGTAGTATATACTAAATCCCTTTTAGAACCTGCGATCCAATACGAAGATAGCACAGTGTATTATCAGGTTTTTCGAGCTTTCTGTAATTAACATTCTCCTTTTTAGTAAATCTAACTCCTTTTATGATATTAGGTTTGGAACACCCCGGCAACTGGAGGACATTTGCTCCAGGGGGATGAGGCATATTAATTTTACTCCTACTCAGGGGCTATGCTAAATTGTAGTATTTAATCACAGATGTTTCAAACACGCAAATGAGGGTCCCCGTACATACAGTAGTACTCAGGTTACGCAACAGTCCAAATTAAGGTTATATCGTATATTCTAAAAATACGGGGTATAAATAAAGATCACCTACCTTACTTCAGGTGTGTGTTTCCTTGGTTCTCAGGAGGTTTCTAGACTGATTTATTGCAATGTAGGTGGTCGTTAGTTGCACTGGTTAGTCCTATGCGGCCATCTCCCATTTCCTCACGGATGTCCGCTTAGTAGAAATTCAACTGTACTTCCTTTATGGCTCAGTCACAGTGCTAAAACGACTTCCTGTAAACAGTCAGATGAATTGTATGCTTTTCAAACATATAGTGGCCTCTTTTCCGCTGGTTCTGGACTTAACACGACGATATTTTGTGAGTAGCGTACCGTAAACTGCCCAAGGTAAAGACTCCACTAAAGTAACGTCAAAAGGTTGTGTCCACCGACAAATCCCGAAAGGAGCCACCCTCAAAAAGTATCAGCCAGCGCACCGACTCAAAAACTCAACAAAATTTAGACTGAGCTGATGACCTTTGCATTGGATGCTCGGTGACCTCCCCTTTTTTTCGGCGAAACATTACTTCCTTTGCTGATTCTTTATATTATACTAAAACACAGAAAAATTCTGCACGTTGGAAGTTTTAATTATTTTTCATATACTGTTCAAATAGGGTCGAATTGGTACATGGATGCAGGTGTGCGTGACTTAGAAATTACATTTTTCAAGGCTAATTCTACCTGATTTACTGAATGACAAGTAGCAAAGATCTATCAAATAGGCCTATATATGGTGTGTTAAATACACATAGCTTAGATATGATTCTTCAACTCAAATATTTGCCGATAGTAATGAATCCGGCCAGAATCGCCCCCAGTGACTTGGAATCCTAGAAATGCTATGGTCTGTGATACATCTTATCTTCAAAACGAGTTCGGTGACCCCCGATTTTTTTACATTTTTAATCAAATGTTATCATTATCTACCTGCAGTCAAAGTTTTAAAATAAAATCTACTCGCGGGAAATTTGATATATACAGAACTGTTTTTGCAAAGTTTAATCATTTATTTCTTTAAAAAGGGCTCAGTTAAACTAATTTTGTATAACATTTTTGCTCCCCGAAAGTAACGAGCCGTAAAAAGAAACGACCCCATGCAAAGGGGAACGAGCCCCAAAGAATGCTAATTCCGAAAGTATCCCGGGTCTTTACTTTCGAGCGTTTACGGTAGTGTACGAAAACAACACCTGGAGTAAATTGTGCGCTCGTATTACCTGTCAAACCTTGTTGTAAGAGATGTAATTTACGACTGCATCGTATCCTTCTTATTGTCAAGTATCATTTACTTTTATTTAGTTTAACTTCTTGGTCTTTCCATTTCGATTCCACTTCATTCCATTTTCGTTTCGTGAAAGTCGCTTTCCGTTTTCGAACAATCATTGTTGGAGAGCACTCAAGACGCTAGAGCAGCTCTCCTTTGCTACTTGAGTAACTCTTACACTTCTTTCGTGCTCTCCAAACCCCCTGAGTGCATCACAACTCGATAATGCACGCCAAAACAGGAATGAATTGTCTATGCGATAAGACGATTGTTATTGACTGGGAATGATTTTTTAAACTGGATTTTTACTTTTTGTCGCCTTAGTGATCTATGTTTTTTGTCGCCTTAGTGATATGCAAAACATCATTTACCTTTATTTGTAGCAAAGACGTTTTGAGAGTTACCGACGAGAAGGGCAGAGAAATTGATTACTGTGGTAACAAGACCGGTCAAAATCTTCTTGTGACTGGAAACAAAGTGGAAATGGAGTTTAGATCAGACGACAGGGTTGAACAAAGAGGATATTATTTAGTTTTCACTCTGGTTTCACACGGTAAGAAAGACCATAAAGAAACTAATTAAGCTTGTCAAGTTTACTAAGTTTATTTGGAGAGCACTCCCCAAATAAAAATCTTATTTCCAGGACGAAAACTGAAACACAAGATTCCAATTTCCAATATAACCAAAACAGATTTTGTAATATTAAAATAGTCTTGCCAAATTTTCCTCTAGATGAGTGTGAAATTTAAGGAAAGTGCAGAGTGGTATAGGATTTTTGTACGTAGCAACGGCCATAGAAACGGCTGTTTTTTCGTATTTTAGGCGAACAGAGGCAAAAACAAGGCGAGCGCGAAGGGCGAGTTGCAAGCAAGGAGAGGAGCGCGAAAAGAATTAACGCCTGTACGCATAGACCCTTTGCATAAATGGCGCCTAAATTTCATAACAATACTTGGTACATCCTTAGCCTCACATGCATGTTTCAAGACAAAGGAATTTTCACATGAACGTGAGGCTAAGGATGTTTGAGTATTATTCAAATTTAGGTTCCATTTATGTAAAGGGTCTATACAGTAAGTTGTTTCGCCCCCAGACAAAGTCTAAACGGACCAGCCAATCACAGCATTAAAAAAAAAAAAGAAAGAAGAAGAAGAAGAAGCAGAAAAAAAAAACAGGGGTAATCAGGCGAGT
>JAEMPF020015889.1:10000-16265 GCA_022496165.2 Catalaphyllia jardinei
TGATGCAAGATTGAGCAAGTGCAAACAGCAGAAAAGGAGAACTACCAAAACACTAGGAGTTTCATGCTACGGAATGTGCCCTTTGAAAAGGACGCGTTTTCCAGTCAACGGTGGATTGAAATTTTGTACGAGTGTGCCATATCTTTCCCGAAATTTTGCGGTTATCCCCCTATTGTCTAGTCTGGTCTAGAAAATTTAAGGAACTGACAATTTAACCACAGTACTTAAATGTTAGGTAAATATGTTTCGTGCAAAGGAAGAATTGCTGACTTTTGTTTTCACTATAAACGGAACAATTTTTTTGATCAGTCACATTACGTGTAGTTTGAAAACCAAGGCCGGGTTATTCGAAAGGCGGTTAACGTTAACCCAGGGTTAAACTTTAACTGATGCATTACGTTTTCATGTTTAAAAATGTTTTTCAGCTCAAATGTTTGGTGTAGTTTGAGATTACTACAGCTCTAAACTGAAGGGCAAACAATATAAACAGAACACCACAACAAAAGGTGACAAAACTGAAAGCAAAATTATCGCTAACCCTGGGTTAGCTCAATTGGGCTTTGAACAACCCGGCCCAAGTTGAGTGTATTAATTTTCTCAAAATCAGCAAGAATCTCTCTGGCCGCTTTTTCGTTAATGTTTAGGATAGGATAGGATAGGATAGGATAAAATATTTAATGTCAAAATTACACAGGGGGTGGTCTCCCAGTCTTCATGATTAAAGTGTTTGACAATATAAAATTATAATACTATTATGTATGAATAAAATATAAAAGAAAGCCAATATTGTTAATGTCTTACTAGTTAAATTAGAAATAACGTTGACAACCGGTAAAATTTAACTTAGTTAAAGTCTCCGAAAGGGTGATGCATTTGGTGCGTTTTTTACAGCTGATGGCAACTGAAAAATAGTTTAGTACAAAAATAGTTTAGTATACAAAAAACCCTATTAAAGCAGATAAATTCCTCCAAAACTCATCAAGCATAAAACAAGAGTACGGATATGTTTGCATCTTTCGTATACAGAGCTAAAAAGCCAGTGTAGCAAGCAGGAAAAGCGTAAAAGATGCGGAACGCGATGAACGCGGGGAGCGCGAACGGGGAGCGCGAGCGAGAAGTTCGGGCGAGACGTGCGAGCGCGGAACGCGCAAAACACCTTTGACAAACTTTTGGCCTGCGTCACAGGTATCTTCGATCACGTCTTTGGCAAACCTTTGACTTGAATCGCAGACAAATTTATTTACACCTTTGACCCGCTTTTGACAGCAATCAAAGGCGTATCAAAGGAACACCTTTGATACGCCTTTCACAGCGGATCGCAGGTGAGTAAAAACGGCCTTTACCGCCTTTGACCTGGGTGGCATGGGCGCATTCAAAGACGATCTTTGATGCGCGTCAAATATCATCAAATTCGTGCAAAGGTGGCCTTTACAAAACCTTTGACCACACATTTGATGCGCGGTAAAGGCGATTTTTCGTGCCGTGCTAGTGCAGTGCACGCACCTTTTCTTGTTCTTGCTATCGCGCCAAAAACTCCCGTAGCAATGTATATGGCTATCAACGGTGTTGGGCGTAAATATTCGAGAATGACATCTAAACGACCCTTAAAGAAAGCTTTGGCTTGGAGGTCATTCTCGAATTTACGCCCAACACCGTTGATAGCCATATATATTGCTACGGGAGTTTTTGTGCTCCAGTTCAATTACCATTACAAATTCAACAGTATTTTTGCACGGTGAATTCTGAATAATTCACGGCAACTTCGGCGGTTTGTTTGTTTAGTTAATTCGCTTCGTTAAAATTTATTAGTTCTGAGTCCAACGCGCAACAATGTTGATAGCCATATATATTGCTACGGGAGTATTTTTGTGCTCCAGCGCAATTACCATTACAAATTGAACAGTATTTTTGCACGGTGAATTCTGAATAATTTACGGCAACTTCGGCGTTTGTTTGTTTAGTTAATTCGCTTCCACAAAATTTATTAGTTCTGAGTCGTATTTAGCTACTACAAAACCCCTTAAGAAAAGAACTAAGTAAGCGCTAATTTAACACAGTTTAAATGCAATTTACTCAAAATAATTGGCTTGTTTTTGTCGTGGTTTTGATTTGCAACTTTCATCTTTTATTCCCTGACCTGTATTATTTTGTCAGTCTTGTCACGCGGTGCGCGGCGTAGGAACTATCAGATTTCTTGTTTTTAAGTTAGGTTTTACTTGTGCCTTTCGCTCTTATTTTCCGATGTTTTCTCAAATGTTTTTTTCTAATAGCTAAATTTTAATCGGTTTCTTTTTGTCCTCCAAAGTCAATAACTAACCCATTTTAATTTTGCCCATTCAAAATTCTTGGTTTTGTCGCAGGGAATTAGGGATGGGTCGCAGGTGAGGAAGGCCAACATAAACGAAGGGTTACACGGAGCAGAGGAGTCCTATTTGACTGCACTTCCAGTTAAATTCACCGTACAATTGTAGCGCGAATCGATTTGTTGTTGATTCAAACCGTAAAGATGCGATCGTGTTACGTCTTCAAATAACTTTTGAGAATCACGAGGATCATGTAAAAGCAACCAATTGGGTAACCGCGTTCGTTGTGCACGTTCACGCGCTCATGGATCATTTGCGCGCGCCAATGAAGCCATATTGGAAATCACAAACAATGAGAATTTTCACTCTTCTGGAAAGTGTAAACATTTCCTATCAATTGCAAAAGTCAAACTGGGTCGCCAAGACAACGTTTTTTTAAGCCAGGAACTCAAAATTAAGGTGGGGCCAAAGAAGTCGTTCAGGCCTGAAGTATTGTTCTTAACAAGAGCAAAAGGAAGGGGTGAGGTCGGTCCCCTAAGCAACTCTCTTAGAACTGCCATATAAAAACACCCAAAGTTTTAATAGACATCCCAACCTAATGAAACTGGTTACTGCTGTAATTACAAGCACAAATGTGATAGGAACCTCGATGAAAGACATTCTCTGCCAGTAAAATGAAATAAATGCGTCATCATGACGTCGTATTACGCTAGAGTATCTGTAGCTCTATGCATTCTTGTTACATTATCCTATACTAATTTGGTGGCCAAAGCATACGCACTTTACCTGGTGCGGGCTTTTGAAGGGTTTAGGGTGAAGTATTCAGGCAGTATTCAATAGTCGTGTTTTATGGTGTGGTGTTATCCTAAGCACACCTGTCCTGCAACGTGCTTTCTTAGAGAGAACTTATATACATGTGTAATAGATATAATACTTCTTGCGCTTGAATAGAATAAATTTAAGAGAGCGCTCACCTCTGAGATGAGCAATAATTATAGTGATGAGTGTGGTCATTCTCTGACCATAAGAAACAGCGTTGTAGCGATGAATTAAAATTTTGCTACATTAATGACTATAATGTATTTAATATATTTATTTTTCCTTAAACAGGATGTGGTTCGGTGGTTAATAATAACACACTAAAAAGTCCTGGATATCCTAACAAATACCCACCCAATATGAACTGCAGTTATACGATTCGTATTCCGCGTAACCTGACGATGAACATTTCCTTCATCTATTTTTACTTGGCTGATTATCCTCCATGCCGGTAAGCACGTAGCTATTGCTTTAAGTTTTAATACCTACTGCTGTCTACAACACGATCTGTTACTTCCTTTAATTTGTCAAGAATTCATTGAAGTGAAGTGAATGACACTTGATGACACTGTTCTTGTTTTATAACAAAGAACAACAAATCAGAAAATAGCTACAAGGCTTACTTATAATATTCAGAGAACTCGGATGCAATCGTAGACTCTTGCAATGTTCTTTGGGGGTGGGGGACAGGGAGTGGCGAGAGGAGAGGATGCGCAGGCAACTCTGGTTAGTTTAGTTCAGTTTAAATGAGTTCTTCACCAAAATACAAGAAAAAATAAATTTTAATAGGCAAACAACTAACTTCAAATAGGCAATTAAATTCAGAATAGTACGACATGTGAAGGAGGAAAGAAACGGAACTGGTGTCAGAATTTCGATCTAAACCCCTACTATACTCCACATACACTTCATGTCTGAAATAAAAAATAAAAGTGTAAGCAACTATAAATGTGATAAATACGTAAATTATTGTAAAAGTATAAACCTTGTTGGATTTATAGGTTACTCGCTTTAATCATGAATGTGCTGTTCTCAAATAAAAGACAGTCAAATGTTATGAAAACTTGTTTAAAAACGTCAGTTAATACTTTGACAAACTTCTCATAGTTTCTTGACAAATTAAGGAGGGTTCACGGCTTGGCGCATGCGTAAGATACAACGTCAATCAATCAATTTGAGTAGTATATAGGGGGGCAGGCTGTGGGACAAAACAATAGGAAAACTCCTATTAAATCCCTATTGTTAGCAAAAATATGGCCAAATTTAATAGGAATTCTCTTATAAACCAAAAAATGATTTTTTAGCGCAATAAAAACAATCTGAATTAAACTCTGCATTTGTTTCGTCATCAAAATAGTTAAAACAACCACATGGAAGTCTAGTTCCATCATCAGAAGAATCATCAGATTCATAATAAATGGCTTCTTGTCTATCTTGCCTTTCTTGTCTTTCATATGCTTTTTGTTTTTCATCTTTACTCATTGAGTATTCAGATATTTCATCAATAATTATGCTTGATCCTATATCTTCTCTATTAGAATGCTTTTGTGCTTTAAAATTTTTATCCATATTATTATAATTTAATTTTCTTGTAGCAATAACTCCATCTTTTATTAAAACTTTTTTTCTAGGAATAACTTTAGGTTTAATCATTGGAATTTTTCTATTTTGAAAATTATAATATACTCTTGCGACTGTTGCTTCTGCTTCAGGATCCATATAATATATAATAGGGTGTCATTTTTTTTTAAGTTGTTTTTTTCTTAAGACATTTTTTACTTATAATAAGTTAATATTTTATTATTTGCATTACTAATTCTGTTTATTAAGTCTTTTTCTAATTTGACTATCTCAGGATTTCTAAATTCATCTAACATAATAGATAGCTCTTCATTTGTTTTTGAATTAAAATCAACTTTATTATAGATAAAAATTTTTTTTAGATTATCTATAAGAAATTTTCTATACAATGAAATTTGTCTTTTTAAATGGTTAGTAAGAAATTGTAGCATATTATCTGGCATATAATATAATTATTATAATTTATTCAGAATATTTTTTCCAATAGTATTTTTTATACTTTTCAACAGAGGGGCACATATCAATAAAGAAATTATCAAGATTACAGATATCATTAATCAAATCTTCATTGTTAAATGAACCAAGTCTCAATGCTCTCTTTATTCGGACTAACAGATGTGCATAGCTCTGATAAGCATACTTGCAGTTATTCATGTTTTCGTTAACGTTTTTATAGTCAAGCAAACATTCAATTAACATAGAACCACCAAGAGAAATAATAGTCAAAATAGATCCTGAGACAATAGCTGATGCAATACCGCCCCCGGCAATGGCACCTGAAACCAATCTTGCTGCATATTTAATATTTCTGTAATACCTATGAGCTCTCTTATATAAAAACCATTTTTGATGAATTGTTTTGTAATAACCCATCAATTCATTGATTTGTTCACTATTCAAGTCTGGTGAAATATGATTGAAATCGCAAATTTTTTTTCTCATATAAATAATTATGAGAAAATTATTTATAAATTCAGAGAGCTGATGAATTGATTATGAACAATACATTCCTAAACGCCAATACATTCCTGAACGCCCCCAAAAAAATTTTTTGGTTTTCATTTTGTGTTAGCAAAGCTTGAGCAACGCGTTTCTAGGTAGCTCAGGAATGTATTGGCGTTTAGGAATGTATTGACGTCAAAGAACATTCTAGAAAATTATAAGTCAAGCTCTATTATTAAACTTATTATAGTATGTGTGACATTGCTGTTAGTTTTACTTTTAAAATTAACTCTATCGCCCGGACTTAATTCAATAGGTGTATTAAAAGCAGCTGTAGTTGAGAAATGTCAAGAAGGTTTTGTGATATAATATTCGTTTCCTACTTCATTACCATTTACAATTACTGCTACTACAATTAATTCAGGAGCGTTATTGTTTAAAGTAGATGACAAAGCACCATATAAAATTCTAGAAGAAATAGGAATTGGAAAGCCATAGTTTTGACCAGTTGCTCCATTTCCGAAAGACCATTCAAAAGCATTGATAGAGAGAGGTCCATTTTCTTCGGCATGGATCGCGATTTTTGGTTTCGGAAAGGTAATATAGTCATTTATATTAGC
>JAEMPF020015890.1:0-16261 GCA_022496165.2 Catalaphyllia jardinei
AGAGAGAGAGAGAGAGAGAGAGAGAGAGAGAGAGAGAGAGAGAGAGAAAAAAAAATAATAATCGAAGTCTATGGAGAAGAAATTCTTAAATTGTCAGAACGGCCCTGAATAAGAAGAAGTACGGTTAAACGTTTAGTAGCCCGTGCTCCGCTGCAGATGCCGTTCAGTCAGGTGTTTTGCGGGAAGAGGTTCGGCAAGATATCAAAATTCCTTGCCACCACCATTCATCCACAGAGCTTTACATTTAAGGAGGGTTTGGGTCGACATCGCCGCCTGTAAATTGACAGCGACCTGCGTTCGGCATTGGAGTCAGAAAATTTATAATTTTCCAATAGTTTCTGTGCAACATTGCAGCACTTGCTTTCCGAGAAAACCTCAAACCGCCTGTTGTATGCGGCCTACTTTAGTTAATAAGTTCCGTGTAAACGGCGTAAACCTCTCTCGTGAAAACACGGCATTTCTGTGCAATTTGCTGTTACTGAAGTGAATCCGAACCATTCATAAATATTGTCAATAACCCCAATACTTCCGCTGAATCAACTAACAAGCCTGGGCTGTATTTCTTTCAAATTACACTGAAAAATAATTGATATTCTTAAGTTAAGACCAGATTTTGTCCGATCACATTTGAAATGATTTCGCTGGAGCAATTTGAACGCGCGTCACGTACGAAACCCGCATTTTGACTTCCGGTCTTTTTTCACATCTTACTTCCGTTCCCTCCAACTGGCAGAGACATGCGACGAAAAAAGTGAGTTTCATCCCTTGTCACTTAATTATTTTCGGTGAGCGATCGGATCCTCCTGGAATTTGCGAGTCCCAGACTTCTAAGATCTCGGTTCTAGACCTCGCACTAGCAGACCGCGCAATTTACCGAGCGCGCGCGTATTAAAAATTCAAAATGGCCGCCACAAAACGCAAAACACGAGCGATAAAGGTAGTAATGATCTTTGATTTATATTCTAAACGGATGTGAGAGCTCCCTGTGGGGAGTCTTAGTGGGACACTTGATTCGCGACAAAATGTACGTTTCCCCTTCGGTGGAGGATCGTGTTGTCAGTGCGCGCTCAAATTCAAATGAACCAATCAGAGTTGAGGGTGAAACCACCTTGCGAGCGGCCGTTGGCGCCAGCCTCCACACAAGCGTCTCAGGAGAGTCGAAGAAGCGAATTTTGAGCCACATTTTTCGTTCTTCACGAGTGTTTCGGCCGCCGAAGCACACGTATTTGGAGTGAAATTTATTGGGCTTTATGGAACTGTTGTTATTATTGCTATTCGGGACTTTTCCTTTTGAGGAGAAAGCGATTTGTGGAGTGACGTCTGGCCAGCGATGGATCGAGTGGTCTGCCTTTCCATTCTTTTAGAAGGAGGAGTAACGGTTTCAAATAACTTCACTAAACGGCGTCAGAATAGCTATAAAATCGGCACAAGAGACAAGTTCGCCACACATTTGAGGTAGGAAAACTTTATTTCAAATGAGATAGTCATTTACACAATTTTTTTTACGATCGGTGATTTTCCCATATAATTTTCTATATACACAAGCTGTCGCATACACCACGTATTTTGAGCTTGGGGAGCCTGTCCACTGAGTTTCATTTTTATTTATTTACGATGGTTTCGATAGTCAACCGGATCAATGTCCCACCACTGCTGAAGCTTAATTCAGCTCAAACTGGAAAGCTTTCTTTATCTGATCTTATTTGTAACTAGGAAAAGTTCGCAGTGGACCCCAATGCAAATTGGCGGGTGGCTCGCTTTGGTGATCGATTCTATTTCATTGTCACTCCGAATTTCGGAAAAGAAAGTCTTCAAACTTAAGGGCTTGTTGGCCGGGATTCTGCTATTCAGGCAGGGTACTCTTCATTCCGTAATTTAGCAAGAATCGCTGGTACCATCATTTCAGTTGCTTTGGCAGTCGGCAGTCGGCCCAATTTCTCAAATGTACATCCATTGAGACAACAAAGGCGTTTCTAGGAACTTTAGTGCTTTCGATAAACGTAATGAAATGATGCCTTTTTGAGTTTTGGCCTCTGGGCCGAAACGATGCTGGATCAATGAGTCCGCAATTTGCTTTGCGGGGTCCCTGTAGCTCCCTGTCCTCCCTGCACGAGATAAGACAATGGCAGGGTTTGTGACCCCTTGAATCACGACAGAGGAAATAGGCAGTTTGTTACATTCATGGTTAAGTCGTATTACGTTAAATTTTTATGGTTGATCAGTTTACTACACTTAAGTTCAAATTTTATTACATTTATGGAGATTTTTGAAATCGATCGCAGCTATCAAAAATAAAGACGACGCTATAGTTGCTCTGGCCTCTACTAATACTCAAATGGAGAATTCTGGATTTAAATGGCCAAGGGCAAAGTATTTTGTTCAAACTAACACAACTATTATCCTGCCTAGCGACATACAACGAACGGTGAGCGAGTTGTCAGAGGCGGGCGACCCATCGTTTGGCACCAAATTGTAAGCTTGGAGGCACAAGTTTACTTACACACTGGCTGAAATAGTCTTCTTTTCTGTGAATATTTAATGCTGTCTCCATTGAGAAAAGTTGCTCCACTTCAACACCTTTGAGGAGATTACAGCTTTTCCTCAATGATTCAAATTTCAGGCCCAAAGGCCGTATCCAGTAAATGGCTAAGCAAATGAAAACTCTCGAATTGCATTATGTAATGACTGAGCCATTTTTTATATGTAATTGAGTGTTGTTATCAAGTTCAGCCGGGTCAAAATTAATCCTTTTCCTGAAAGCTTTATATCGAAACATCTTTTTCTTCACTCATAGCATTCTTTGTCTTTTTTTTTTGGCAGCGAGCCATCTCATGAACATGTGAATTCGTTATCTCTATTCTTCATTACGTAAGTAATCGAATCTAGATATTGTTAATGATACCATCTTAGTTTCTTAGTGCCAATTTGCTACCATGCTATTCCAACAAGAAGATGGTTGGCCAGAGACAATTGCAAGAGAGAATGGAGCTTGACTGAATTAATCTAATTGTTTTAGTATAGATGTAAATCGATCAGTCATTTAAAACTTTATCTAAATCCTCTTCACATCTCTGAACGCTTGTACCTCAAAGTTTTGTGGTAAAATCTTTGATTTTGGTACTTTTAAGATTTTGAATTTTCTAGTTTCCCATAAAACCTCTTTTACTGTTATATATTACTTGTTTAAATAACTTTAACTGTCTTTATCAGCTCTAACTGTCCTTGCTTGAGCAGAGTTTTCCTGACGTTGTATAAAAACCGGAAAATCCAAGATGGCAGCTGCTAGCAATTAATTACGTCGCATCCATTTCCTTTGAGGCTCACAAAAAAACTCTTTAGCTTGCTATAAAACCTCAAAATTTCGTTTTCATTGAGAGATTATTATCATGGTTTCTTGTTTTCAAAGATTAGATATTCTAGGAGTTACCGAGTGTGAGCTCCCAAAAATCTCTCCGCAGCTTCACGAATAGGCCTAGACAGACTCTGCTCCAAAAAAGTTTAAAAAGGTGCTCAAAAATATCCCCAAAGTTGCTTAGAATCGCAAAAGTTGCATACAAACATTTTATAGCTGCTTGCTGAGACCGAAGAGCAGCAAGGAGGCTCCGTTTCTCTTTGACTTCCCGAAAAGTCGCTCTGAATCATGATGTCTTGTATTTTTAGTTATTATGTTTTTAGTCCAGGGCCTCTCTGGATATCAGCCTCGTCGCTTAATGCGCCACCCTGGCAAAATAAATTTTACCTTACCTTACCTAGAATTGGAAAAGTTGCTCAAATCGCCGATAAAAGTTAATGAAAAGTTACCTAGCAGAGTCTGTCTAGGCCTATTCACCAAGTTTAAAACAACAGCTGTCTGAAAACAGTTAACTGCCATATTTTACGTTTCTCTTTAAGCACGCATTCAATTCAAACAGAGAGCATCATTTCGTCTACCTTCTGCACGATGCATCACTCAAAATTGAGGAAGGAAGCCTAAAATAGTAGTTTACTTAGAAAAACATCAAAGAGATTACGATAAACTCAAAACGAACAAGGATGGTTAAGGTTGTTGAAGATTAACACGGATTACAAACAACTAACTTGAAAAAATGATGTGACAGAGAATTAACTCTGAAGTGTACATTTTAGTGCTAATGTAACCCATGAATAACCCACTGGGCGTTAGCCCTAGTAAAGGGAATCAGGGAACCACACGAGATAAAGAAAAAATCTTTTGACCTCGGTGGGAATCGAACCCAAGACCTCCGGAATAGACCTACCGTCACTCTGCCGACTGAGCTACGAGGTCGGACAGAGAAAGTCGGGGTCGATTTAAATGGTGAATCGCGGCGAAGAGAAAGTAAGTAACATTCATATGTAACTTGAAAAAAAAAATGGGCGAAATTTTTCAAGATGCGTGAAACGTCGCGTAGGCTCCTTTAATCGACATGAGACTTTAGTATATCACTCCTGGAAACGTGGTCCTGTTGTGTGGGTCGGGTGGGTCGTGAGCCAGCTCGATATCATGAGTCCCCCGTGTGGTTTGAGCCCCGGGTACCGTGGCATCAGTGCAGCATATAATTCTCCTCATCTTATCTTTGAACTGCCTATTCAACAGAGCGTATACAAAGGGATTGTCAGCAGAATTAAACAACACCATTGTGTCAGAAATGACGCCGTTTACGGTGAGACCAATGTGGAGGGATGCAGTAAAGAACTCCACGTTATAGACCACTGTACTCATAAGCCAACAGATTCCGAATATGGCGGTGACAACCACGACCATCAAGGTTACTCTCTTTCGAACCCTTATGACGCTCTGAGCATAGAGAGACAAAGAGTACTATTAAAATCGATCGCAATATCTTCATAACACGAATGCTACTTAAGAGTCAATGATATCATTAATCGTACAGACTGCAAATGGCTTTTTTGTTTCCGTTTCTCAGTCAGTGACAAACAGAACCCGCAAAGGGAACCTTAAAAAACACGGTTACCTTTCTACAGTTGTTCTTATTTCGTAGCCACATGATGCTTCACAAAAGCGAGGCAAATGCGTGAGAGTTACAATGCGCGATTTGTCCAAAAATATCACGTTTATAGAGCTAAATTTCTCGAAAATATCGATTATTTATGTTACCAGTCATTCATTCCATCTTAACGATCTTTCACTTGCTGCAGTTATATTGAAAAAGATAATGGGTTAGACTTAAATGTAAACTTCTAGTCACAAAGAATGCTTCACCAAGTTAAATCATATTTTTGAGGAACACTGACTCTCTGTTGGGATGTGAGTTGATTGTCATCATCGTGTTTGAACCACAGAGTATACACGACTCTGGAGTAAAGCACAACCATCATGACCAAGCATACCACTATCAGAAGTAACCACGCCAGACTGTAAACCATCGCCATCCATCTATCAGGAAAGACTTCCCCGCAATAAGTTCTGTTCTTCTCTTTCCTGATGTCCATGACAAGGAATAGCGGGATATTGAATATTATAGAAAAGACCCAAGACCCAGCAATAATCATCTGAAATAATGAGGAACAGATTCATGTATGCGGTTACCACCTTTATTCCCGGACCTTTTAAAAGTAATCAACTCGAGCTCGTTAACCATGACATAAGGGAACAATTCACACGTCAACTCGATGATCCATATAGTCATTACAATTTGTTTTAGCAAAGCTTAAGTAGAACGCGCTCTGATTGGATGATTCACATATTTAGTTCAGTTGCTGGCTTTCGCTGCGCACATACGGCAATTGCAACTTTGTTACAATTTATGAGTTCCTGTGCGTGCATGCGCAGCAGTTTCATTTATTTGTTGGGGGGAACTGATTCAAGGTACTATATAATTTCAGATAAAACTTTTTCACTATTCAATTTTTGAGAGTGTGTGGTCAAATAAGCAGGGGAAAAAATACTATTCAAATGCAAACGTTTACTTAACCGATCAACGCACTTGAATGATTTAATAATATTTAGGTTCTAAAAATGTATATTGCCTTTTTCAGGCTAAATATATCAAGATTTCTATAAAGTTTTGCGGTAGTTTGCTGAAGAGAAAGATTGAACAACAGATAATGAAAAACTGTTAATTTTGGATTAATGTCTACGAATATGAACTATATGCAATAATCAGCGTTCTAAAGGGACGGAAGAACGCATCCTAATTTCCTTTGGACTTGTCTACGCCGCGAGAAATTGGCATTTTTTTGTGAAGACTGCAAATTGGCCGCCCCTAGGTTTTTTCAGGGCCTTTAGCCTCGTTTTGGTGTCCATCTGCGACGTCATTCTTCTGTTTTGCCTTTTGTGGCTTCTTTCGTTCTTTTCGACGTTTTGGGACTTTCTTTAAACTAGTTTCTCGCTCTGACAGCATTCGACACAAAGGGCAATGCAGTCCCAATGCAGTCTAGAGTGAGATTTTTTGGCCATGCGAACACAAATTATATCATCGCAAAGCACGTGTATACAAGACGATTTGCTTTTTCGATCGTTTGCTATCGCTCGTGTTTTGATTCTGGACCGTGCATGGCCTGTTTGGTCAGGATACGAGATGACGTGCTTTTGGTACATAACTGGGACAACAATGACTTATTATGTTCACGAACATGTCTTCGAATCGCCTTGGCTTTGGGATGTTAACCGTGGGAACAGCTATTTTAATAGAGTATCCACCGAAGGTCAAAATTGAATCGATGGAAGAGCACTCTGAAGCCAAGATATCATTGTGTAAGAGTAAGCCAGAACTAAAAAAAACAGCAGTGTAAATACTGACAATTTTTATTCTTCAGCTGAAACTGATTCAAATCAGTTGCCAGTCGCACGGGGTTTAATTTGTTTTCGATAAACCACGTATAGGCCGTGACGCTAGTGCTGATATTTGGGCTTCTAGCTTAGGATACTAGATGTAACACAAACATACTTCTAAAACTCAGCCTCTACGCTTAAGTATAAGTAGTAAAAAGTGAAAATGAGATGTTTAGCATGGATTTCGGAGGCAAAGTTTCTACCAAACTGGAGCCGTCACGATAGTGTCATCAAAGGCCATCAAATTGTAGTTTATAGATGGGACCTCAACTCGCCAACAATAAAGCAAGGAAACCACAAATAAATCCACTGCAAAACAGTGGCCTTCGTTATTACATTATATCTGTCTGAAAATTTTCAGCTGTTCGCAAAGATAGAATTTGAGCAACAGACATTGTGTTATTTTCTGTAAGTTATGTCACAGTCGTAGAACGCATTCATAACCTTCGATTGGTCAGTCAGTGTCCGGTCTGATCAGGCGCAGACCGTTAATTTACAGAAAAAACCTCGAAAATGGCATTCGTTTTTTTCATCATAATGTATGTTTTTATTACCAACAATAGACCTTAAATTGCGTCATTTCTCACACCTTCAGTTTACGCTTCGTAAGTTTCCCTTTGTTACCAAGAGGATGCATCACTGCATAATATCGTTCAATGGCGATTGCAAGGAAAGTGACAATCGACGAAACTCCTCCAATCCACGCTATGTTGGCGTGCGTCAGAAACTTGCACAAGACTCTACCAGCCAAGCCGTCTGGATGATAAGAGAAAGGTAGCTCGAAAAAGACGCTTGGAGCCATAAACATTGCTAACAGGATATCCGCTACAGCCAGGTTTACAAGTAGATAATTTACAGGAGTTCTATGGAATTAAAAAGCATTTGATGAATGCAGAATGGAAGAAATATGGAAGAACAAGGTTTTAGGTATGTAAAAAACTTTGTTATTAAAAAATGTTTACATTAATCGATATTACAGTCAAACTAAGTGAAGCGTACCCCTTAAGATTGCATTAATGAACTGATTATTTGAAACTTGAACCCGCTAGTCGTTTCAAGAATGCAATAATGAATTGATTATTCGAAACTGAACTCGCTCGCTCGATCGAAGAATACGGCTAACGGGTTCCGTTTTCGAAAAATCAATTCAGTGTTGCGACTAGTAAGTTTCAAACCTACTAGTCTTTTCTAGGATGTAATAGTAAATTGATTTTTCGAAAACGGAACCCGTTAGCCGGTCCACGGACCACCCCCAAAATAAAATTAAAAAAAAAACAGAAATAAAGATTTCACTTACTGCTTGTCCCGGCTGCTAGGCCACGGCAATTAGGTCACTCGTGTCGAAATTTCGAGCGTTACGCTGGAATAATGTAACAGATCTGAGTTCAGTCTCAGGCGCAAGTTATATCATTGACATTCCACATTGCCAATTTTTTTGCTGTGGCTATAAGTACATATGAAAGACCAAGAAATCTCCGGGAAGCCTCGAACTTTCTGCTACTTTGAGTGCATTTCCTTCGCCAGTTTGTTCGGCCTGGAATAAGCCACAGCACAGGAATAAGCCATTTCGTCGCCACAGCAACGAAATGGCAAAGATGTAATGATCTGCAATGACACAAATTGCGCCCGAGACAGAACCCAGGTCTGCTGTCATATTTTCCCAGCGTAACGCTGGAAATTTCGACACGAGTGACCTAATTGCCGTAGACAAGCGCCGGGAAAGCAGTGAGATCTTTATTTTTGTTTGTTTTTTAAAATTTTACTTTGGGGGTGGTCCGTTGGGGGTCCGTAGGGGTAGTCCACGGACCCGGTCCGTAGGGGTGGTCCGTTGGGGGTCCGTAGGGGTAGTCCACGGACCTGGTCCGTAGTGGGGGTCCGTGGACCGGGGGTCAGTGTTTTCGGGTTACCCATTATTATGGCTTTGGAGAACATTAAAAATCATAAGCTATACATACCAGCTGTCACAATTTTTCTTGGTTCACACTTCACTAATTATAAGTCTGCTAGCGTTCTGACACTAATGCCATCCTCTTATTGGCTAGGCTGCGATTATTTATTTTTCTATAGATAGTGAAAAGTATAGCAGGCTGCGATTGTCAATGGCGGCCTCTTCTTGGCGTCTTGGAAGTGTCTTTGAAGAGGATTGCTGATAAAAGTTGAACGACTAGTAATTTATACCAAAACAATTTTATTATTTGATCTCGATTTCGCAATAGGTATATAAAGCTCGTAATCTAATTGTTAAATAGATCATGGAAATGGGGACATAAAACGATTCAGCCTCGACCTACCTCATATTTCGATTCCTCTTAACGATTGCACAAACGATCGAGTTACCCACGATATCCGTTATGAGCAGTACGGCGAAAACCGTTGTCAGGATTATGGCAATAGCGGTTGACTCAATCATGATGGGAAGGTGTCTCCGTCAGTTCAGTGACCTGTGAAACAGAAGCAAGGAATCAGTGGGTTACTCCGGCGGCTTACACGAGTTCTAGACGGCAGAGGGTTACTGAAAATTTTATGTCAAACCCGATAGATTAAGTTAATTTCCACAAAATAATCGTTGAGCTAGTTCAATAATAATTATGCACCTGCTCTTAAAACATAGCGTTTGAATAAGAAATGAGCCTCTCGCAAGTTTTCAGAGTGGAAAAAGCAATTTGCTTAGAATTTCCTCTATTTATCTAGTTTACTTAAGTCAAACCGACTTGACCAAATACTATTGGCTGAAACTTGTTTATAACAGTTGTTCTTTCAGTCAAAAAGTTTTGCTCCACTTGATACGTAAAGATCCCTGGGGTCAAGGTCCCTTCGGCTAAAGCCCATTATTTGTGAAAACGTTTTTCAAAGAGACGGCGTTCGAGAAAATTTCGCGGAGGGAAAAAGCACAGAGTTATTTAGACGATTTGTGTCCACTTTAAATAAATCAAATATAATTTAATAGCAGTTATTAAAAGTTGTTGTCAAAACCGGAAATAGAAAACAAATGGATTTTATTGCCTCTCAAGGCTTATGGCGTTCAATATTGTACTGACGATTAAGCGTACATGTAATCGTATATGAAGATAAGTAAGACTGCAGAAAATAATGTAAGCAAATCAATGATTGTTTTTACGCACAACATGCCGCTAGCTTTTTTTACTATAATACCAATTGCCTTCAGTTGTTGCTGACGTAGTGGTTGGATGAAATTTTATTTGCATCTGGATGTTACAGTGTAATTCAGAAGCTCTCTCTTCTCTTGTGTCAGTTTGACGTCTAATCCATTTTTACGAGTCCGAAATGTCAACAGTTTATTATCAGTGCTCTATCTAAATCCGGGGAATAAGGCATATTAATAACATATCGACTTCTCTTCACTGTCACTGCACATAAATATTGCATGATCCTGGCTTGACAATTTCTGCAAACATTTTTTAAAGCAAACGATGTCAACATTTGTACCATCGTTTGACACGTTAAGCGTGAGCTTGAATAGGCTCTTACTAGCTCCTTGGCAAAAGCAGCTGTATCCCATTTTGTTTCCACAGCACGCATTAAAGATAAAAAACTATAGGGAAGAGAAGTCTATTGGCAATTATTTAGTTTCTCAACCTTTTTTAAAGACTTGCTTTGAGCTCCCTAAAAATATTACAAAAGTCTCATTATCATCACGTGAAACCTGAATAATCCACAATATGCCGGCGCAAAGCACTTTTCATGAAGAGAAATCAATCTAGCCAGAAATAATGCACTCTCTATGTCTCATATTTTGTCATGCATAACTCATCGTTTTATTTTTCATTAGTTGTAACTTTCAAAATTACATCTCATCAGTGTTATCATCCACTGGGGAAAAACCTTCAGGATTCAAAACCGACAAGAAAGCAATTGAAAAAACTTATAATCAAAAGCCTATTCCACCACATTTGATCGAAATTATGACAATGTCTGCGAAAGGGACAATTTTTATCTCTTGAAGCCGAAGAAATGAAAGTATTGATCACGGCTAGGGTAGCAATTATATCATCGGGCTGTTTCCTGTGAGGACGATAAGCAGTGGTCTGAATCGATTTTGCAATTGAGAAAATTCGTTTTAGATCAAGAATAGATTCATTTCATCTGCTGTTTCATTTCAAGAAAGTAATGCAATTTCACTAGAAATTAAAATCAGTAATTTTGTCATGTTTTGAAAAGCTTTTCATATGTAATTTATTACTTATTACAACATCGATATCTGACAGTGGAGTTTAAAATATGAGTTAGTTTGAATTTATTGCGAGTGATGTTTACAGTTTACAGCATTATTTACAGCATTTACAGTTGAGTTTTCTTCCTTGGCTTATGTATGGTAAATTAAATCAATAGACATAAAAGATCAGGAAAAATGCACTGTCTGATTGTCAATTCAAGAAAACACAGTCCCGCTATGACGGATTTTAGTGTGTTTTTCTTTTTAATTTTATTTTTTGTGCAATTTTTGATTATATGGAGAAATTATCCTTACATACGGCTGCTGCGCTCGCAGTACGAGCAGCAGTCAAAACTGAGCTGTATATGTTTCTAGTTAGCTCCCCGTACAATTTAAGTTATAAAAGGAAAGCAGGTATTTACAAGGTACAATAATTAAAGGACTAAAAAATTACAGCAATAATTAAATGACTTACTAATTTACAAACTTAGCTAAGTGGAAAATTGGTTCTGTTTTTGTTCTGACAGGAGGACGTGTTATATATATACTTCGGAAATACAAACACGCTTATAAATCTTTTAAAGAAGATGGAAGGTCTTTCCAGATGTCAATTGCTATGTAAGAAACTGATAGCTTCCCTGTATTAGTTTTAACTTTATATTTATAAAAGTTCTGTTTACCTGTATATCTAGTATTATATCTATGAAAATTTCTAGCATATTGACATGTGTTGTCAAATACTTCAGGGACAAGGATATTATGCCACGAATGCGACTGTCAGAAGGTCTAGTAAATATAACAAGGGTTTGGCACTCTCCGTTTCTCTACCAAACGTTCTAGCAAAAAACATTAATCGCATTGTATGGCTTTGTTTTACTTGGATTTTCTTTATATGTGTCTTATATACACTGCCCCACGCTAAAATACTATAAGAGATGTATGAGTAAATTAAATTATAATAAATTTGTTTTAACTGCTGTATAGATACATAATACCTCAATTTTGATATAATTCCGATATTTCGAGATATACGAGTATAAACAAATGCAGTGTGATACTTCCAAGTTAAAGATTCGTCAATCATGACTCCTAGATATTTTATTCATTGTTTTCGCTCCAACGCGTGGGAGGAGCCATCACTGTCACTTATGTTAAGACTAATTTCCATATCTCTTTTTCTTGCAGATTTAATTATCATGAAGTTTCTTTTGCCCATATTGATTGACAACTTGTTAATATCACACCATTTTTTTTACTTTTGCTAGTTCGGAGTTCGTTAAATCCCTTGCAGAAGCGAAGACGTTGGTATCATCTGCAAAGATTTTGAAGCATAATTTTTCTGAGCAATTTGGCAAATCGTTTATGTACAAAGAGGTCCTAATGTGCTCCCTTGTGGAATGCCACATAACATTGTCTGCTCTGGGGATTTAACCTCACTCAACAAACATATTGTTTCCTGTTTGAGAGATAGCTATGAAACCATGTTAAGGGAGTCCCTCTTATCCCATAAGTTTTCAATTTACCCAACCAAATCGTATGGTTTACGGTATCAAAGGCTTTTGAGAAGTCTAGGAAAACGCCACATGTGTATAAATTATTGTCAATGGCTTTCCTAAAATAAAGACTTTGCTTAAGTCACTTTGGCCTCTTCTAATAGTTAACTTGAGAATTCCGAATTTAATTGGAAGACGAATAGGGTAGTTTGTGCAAAATAACAACTATTTTCCTACCTAACTTATAAGGGATAAATACAGATAAGATTTAAGGAGTCAGAACGGCTGAAGGCATAGATGATAATTTTTACTTGGGTGTTGGTTTGTTTGTTTGTTTTTGAAGACGCAACGATATATCGAGTCAAATGCTTTGAGATTCATAGAGGCAATGCACATGGAAGACGAATTTGATCACCCAAGCTTCCGTTAACAAAAATATGAGCGGAGCAATGATTTTTAACTATCTTAACATGGCTTGGGATTTTCAAATCACATTTTCCGGTTCTAACGATGAGAGCATTAATGTAACTGTTTACCAAGCCAAAGCTTGTTCCAGTTCCATACTTGTTTCTCAGTTAAGTCTCACAACTATCAATTTGGACAAAGCAAGGAAAACTATTTGCTTACAGACGTCGACACAAAAGCAGTATGGTGTTGTGTGCTTGCTTCTGGCCTCTCTGTTGTTCGAGGGGCAGGTGGGATGTCCAGTTACAGCTGTCTAACTCCTTTTTACCTCATGGTATGACGTAAGTCATGCTATGAGGTTTAGGGTTCGGGGGCGAATTCAATTAAAAAAAATCACTCACTCACTCACTCACTCACTCACTCACTCACTCACTCACTCACTTGTTAGACATTAACTTATGCATTAAACTTGGATTAAACACGTTTTGCCGTATCTCCCCTCCCGACAAGTTTGTTTCGTTGTAGTCAAACTCACACCATTGTCTCAGTGTATGTATTTGGGGGGTAGTACAGAGGCGAGAATATGTCCAACAACTTGGACAGATTCAAAATGGCGTCCTGTGTCGGCGAAGCGTGATGATGCATGGATGGTTTTTGGCTTGCCAACCAGATCGAAACATAGCGCTATGGAGCCAAAAATGAAAAGGAAATATGCTACTGAATACTCTGCTAAAGCGAAATGGGCCTCAAAGTCCTATGAGTGACGATGACATGAACTACTCGTGTGTGAAATCCGTCAAGACTGCGAAGATTATTTACAACAACAACAACAACAACAACAAACCTTTATTTCAAATTCTAAGGCCTTTAAGACAGACTATCATGGTGTATTGTGGAATTAATTTACAAACTTCCAAGACCTTGAGAAATACCAATCAATTTTTGAATGGCTCTAAAATTGGACAATCACGAAGTATTGCAGATTGGTTAGCGTTCAACTTTGTTGATTTTCTCTTGTTTCGCGCACTACCAGAAACTTCGAAATGTGCGGTGTTTTGAGGACAAATCACGGACGACGGGGCCTCTCGAGGCTTTTGGTAACAATGTGATAATGTTCAGTATTTTTTTGAATATGGATCAAGTTCGACTGAAGTTTAGGTTATCTGTTAAGAGCGCGGTTGGTCAGGACATCATTTGGAGTACTGGGGAATCGACCAGCCAGCCACATGAAGAATGCAGTATGTTGAAATGAACGCTTTATCATCTGGACAAAAGGTAGGCCTTTCTCATCCTATTGTATGACATTCTGTATAGAACATGGCGCGTATAATGATATAGAAAAAAAAGAGAGAATTTCCTATGACAGAGTGAAATTTCCCTTTCCACAAAAAGGGACAGGCAACAATAACAATAACTGCGAAAAAAGGTTCCTTTAACCCCTTGACTACCAAGGGGTCTCCCTTTGACGAGTAAAATCGTCTGGCGTTAGACAGAGTAAAATCTATAAGTACGTCCTTGGTAGTGAAGGGGTTAAAATTAATCAATGACGATCTCTTTTTAAAAAGTTAACAAAATACTATCTACATGCCTCCTCTCCAACAAAAACAGTACCTTGTCAACAAAATAAAGGTATTTGTCTAACACACTTAATGTATAAATTGGAACAATGATGAACAAACAATGTACATAGCAAAAAAATGTACAGTATTCTATATGTAACCTAAGGAAAAGCATCTATTTCCAAAAATTAAGCACTTGACTATTTTTAAATGATGATCTATAGAAAATTTAAAAAAAAATTATGCATCTGGTGATGAAGAAGAGTTTCTGTAACATTCTGACAGGTCTTGGATCCAATGAAAAACAGATGAAGATAAAAATTATTACAGTTCCTATCATTAAAATAAGCATCCTTTCTTTAAATTAAAAGAAAGATTCCGATTAGGGAAATGTACTAACTTTTTGATCCTCACAATGATAATTTGCAGACTTTACACCTAATATTATTGTTTCTAGGGAAATAAAAATTCCCTACAGTCACTTCTTCAATAAAAACTGCAGATTCTGACCCAGTCTACTCCAATCAAAATATAATCTCCATAGGAGGAGTGCAGATTCAAAATATAAGGTCCTAATGTCCCTGATTTGGGCACAAAGCAAATTAAATTGCCTTTCTAAATGATACAGCAGCAACTCCCTTTTTTAACATAAGTGGTCCATTCTTAAAGAAAAACCAATAACAACAACAACAGCTTTTGTAAACAAATGTGCTAACCCCCATGTCTCTTTTCATCAATGAGCAATGAATTAAACCAAAAAAAAAAACTAGTACTATATGAAAACAAAATCGCAAAATTCTATGGAATTCTCCTAACCTTTATGTATCTATTTCAAATATGAGCAATACATTAAAGAAAAAAAAAGTACTTCACTTGTACTATATAATGACAAAATAAAACTATTCGCAAAGTTCAATGGACTTCACAACTTTCTCTTCACTAAACACAATAAATGTTAACTTCGGTACATTCAGAAGAGTGTCCTCCATAACATCACCTGACAGTTTTGACACATCCTTATCAATTGTGTACCCATCAGCACTGGATATTTTCGCGAAAATCTCTTGAATAATAACGTCCACCATTTTCAGAATCCTCAGTTTTAATGATCACGTTTGCAGTACTGCTGCACATCATATCTGTCTTACGCATCTTTAGATTACAATTGCTACACTTCAGCGCAATTTTCTCGGCAATGTCTGCTATCTTAGATTTGCAGTTGATGCAAATAAAAGATTTTCTAACATCAGCAGCAAAAACAGTTCCGGTCAATGATTTCACACTCTTTTCCCTTGGTTTTAACTCCTCAGCTGCACCACTGGATTCTAGGGATACTGCAATATCGTCACATATCTCTATAGTTGTGCACTTAGTTGAGTTAAGTTGCTTCTTGTTGAAACAATTTACCTTCAGTCCTTGAAAGTAATAGGAACCATCCACAGACACTTGCTCGATTTGGTTTTCCCATAGTGTTACTGTAATTGCGCCAGTTGGGTCAGCCACAATCACATCGCACTTAGAAACCTCCTTCTTCATCACGTGTGAATATACACTTGAAACGTCGGATTTCGACAGGACCTTGGCTTTCACTGCCACAACTTCGCCATTGCTTTTCTTCTCTAGGATTTCCTTGATTGTACCTTGCGAACACTGTGCTTGTTGTTTCCACTGGATGGGCAGGTTCTTGGCAGGTGAAAGCCTTGAGAATTTGTTCATTTTGTATTCGATTCCCTCTCCGTATCTTCGTTTTTGCGGGCTAATGTTAGAAAGATTTGTTGGAAGCTTCGATTTCTCCTGCTGCTTCACTTCTTCATGCTTGTTTGCATTGAAGCAAACA
>JAEMPF020015891.1:0-10000 GCA_022496165.2 Catalaphyllia jardinei
TATTCTCGTGCTAGCCTATGTGCAGGCTACTCTCATGCTAATATGGCCATGTGCTCGGTTATACCTCGGTTAGTCATTATTATCATGAATTGATTCTCTAAGTGGTGTTACATATCATAAAATTTACAGTTTTAATAAATTTCATATTTGCAATTCGTGTACATTTCTCTGGGCCTTCCCTGCAACCCTTGCAATCAATTTTGTTGATTTTGTCACAGGTCTTGCAAATTATCATCAATTTTGCAGTTTTTGTAAATTTCGCAATTTTCGCAATTCTCGTAAATTTGGATGGGCCTCCCTGCAGCCCTGTGACTAAATTTTGTTGATTCTGTAAGTGCTAGTACATATTATCGTAAATTTCGCACTTTTCGTAATTTTCGCAGTTTTCGCAATTCTCGTAGCTTTCTCTGGGCTTACCCTGAAACCCTTGCAATAAATTTCGTTGACTTCATCACAGGTCTTGCAAATTATCGTAGAAATCGCAGTTTTCGTAAATTTCGCAGTTTTTGCAATTCTCTATAAGTTTCGCAGGACCTTCCCTGCAACCCTGTGAATAAATTTTTGCTGATTTTGTAAGTGCTAGTACATATTATCGTAAATTTCGCGGTTTTCATAATTTTTGCAGTTTTCGCAATTCTCTTAGCTTTCTCTGGGCCTACCCTGAAACCCTTGCAATAAATTTCGTTGACTTCGTCACAGGTCTTGCAAATTATCGTGAATTTCGCAGTTTTCGTAAATTTCGCAGTTTCCGCAATTCTCGTAAGTTTCACAGGACCTTCCCTGCAATCCTGTGAATAAATTTTCTTGATTCTGTAAGTGCTAGTACATATCGTAAATTTCGCAGTTTTCGTAAATTTCGCAGTTTTTGCAATTCTCATAGCTTTCTCTGGGCCTACCCTGAAACCCTTGCCATAAATTTCGTTGATTTTGTCACAGGTCTTGCAAATTATCGTAAATTTCGCAGTTTTCGTAAATTTCGCAGTTTTCGCAATTCTCGTAACTTTCGCAGGACCTTCCCTGCAACCCTGTGAATAAATTTTGTTGATTCTGTAAGTGCTAGTACATATTATCGTAAATTTCGCAGTTTTCGCAATTCTCGTAGCTTTCTCTGGGCCTACCCTGAAACTCTTGCCATAAATTCCGTTCATTTTGTCACAGGTCTTGCAAATTATCGTCAATTTCGCAGTTTTCGTAAATTTCGCAGGACCTTTCCTGCAACCCTCTGAATAAATTTTGTTGATTTTGTAAGTGCTAGTACATATTATTGTAAATTTCGCAGGTTTCGTAAATTTTGCAGTTTTCGCAATTCTCATAGCTTTCTCTGGGCCTATGCTGAAACCCTTGCAATAAATTTCGTTCATTTTGTGACAGGTCTTGCAAATTATCGTGAATTTCGGAGTTTTCGTAAATTTCGCAGTTTTCGCAATTCTCGTAAGTTTCGCAGGACCTTCCCTGCAACCCAGTCAATAAATTTTGTTGATTCTGTAAGTGCTAGTACATATTGTCGTAAATTTCACAGTTTTCATAAATTTCGCAGTTTTCACAATTCTCATAACTTTCTCTGGGCCTACCCTGAAACCCTTGCAATAAATTTCGTTGACTTCGTCAGACGAACTTACAAATTATCGTAGAAATCGCAGTTTTCGTAAATTGTGTAATATCCGCAATTTTCAATGAGCCCTTCTCTACAACCTTTGAATAAATTTCGTTCAGTTAGACAGTGGTCTTGCAAATTATCGTGAATTTAGCAGTTTTTGTAGCTGCGTTGAATGCTGGACATTACTCAGATTGCAGACTGCAAAATGCAGACTACAGATTTCTCAAGCGTGGTGTTTTTCCCATTATCGAGCGCTAAACGTAACCATGCTTATTCAGGCTAATCGCAATGAAATTCTGCACTCAGGTTAGCCTGAATATCACTCTGGTTTAGCCTGTTTACCGTTAGCACTCAATGATAGAAATACGTACAGTTTGCATTTTAAGTCAGCTCAATGTCTAATATACACAAACTGATACGGTTTGAAACTACCGGTTTACGATCCGTACAATTTGACAGATCGTAAAAGACAACAACAATATATTACAGTATTTCCATTTGTGTACATACTATTACCTAAAACTGATACAATATAACTAAAATAATGTAACTAAATTAACATAAATAAATTGATTAAATTATTGTACTCCGTCTGTAATCCATACACGATTGGATATGGGCAGCTGTAAGTCTATCGTTTTAGGGGTCAACATTATTAAAAATATAAAAATGATCGTACTTTCTATTTATGTCTTCAAAAAATTTCAAGCGTAAATTATCGTGAAGGTGACAGGAAAGCTAGTACTGATAAAATGCAATTCATTTTCAACTTCATTCAAATGACAGAAAGGACAAATTCTAGGATTTTCTGGGGGTTTTGGAATTGTAAGTCATCCAGTTTCAATATCCGCAAACAATAATTTCCGAGACGAAATGTAATTGTCGCTTTTTTATTCGAGGGATTCTCTATTGTATTCAACAAATTCAGCTTTATGACAATCAGTTTTAAACACTGAGTAAAACATCAACTTCCTCTGTTCTTGTTATGTTTTAGCAAGGTTTAATTGATGTTGATCCATTTCTTTGTAAAAGACAGTTTTCATTGTCACGCACTAAAAAAACAAAACCATTCAGTGGAAAAAGTCAAGAAATTGTGATATTATAGAAGATAAACTAGTAGTACTCAAAGGTTACAAGAGTGCGTTTGACGCCGTCACTAGCTTTCTCTCGCGGCCTTTTGCCCTACGTCATGCAACCCATATTGACAGGCCTGAATTTAAAACAGACATCTCTGATTTCATAAGAAGACTTCAACTGCATTAATATTTTCACAACAACGATAATAAATATATCTTATTAACCAAGCGCGAGGGCCGTACTGGGAAAATATCGGGCCGAGGTCTTGACAGTATGGACTGAGGGCCGATATTCTCCCAGTACGGTCCCGAGCAAGCTTGGTTAATAAGAGATTTATTACACGACTGCGTGAAGAAGATTTGAAGGTTTTTCAAAAGTGCGGGATCATTCGGGACAATGCCCGGTCCAATACTTAGAGAATATTGGACGGGCAATAGAGCATTTTGATTTGTTGATTTTAGTTATTGGCCCTCTGAGTGCCTGAGTCGTGTAATAATTCCACTTATGACCGCCCCAACCCTTTCCGTGTTAAATCCACGTGGACACCCCAGCCAGGGGGAGAGGCTTCTTTAGACGCTTTTTCCAACACCATAGAACAACAGCTCCTCAACGCAAAGCCAACTAAACAAACAACTTGAACAACTTGACAACTTGAACAAACGAAAGACGAGCCCTGAAACGTCTTCAGTTATCCGACAAGACATCATCATTAAGCCCACATACAAAGGCTAGGGTTCAGTTGTCATGGACATGGACTGGTACGAAAATGAATACCTCTGACAACTTAATGATACAGAATTCTACGATTCTACGAGGAAGTCTACACTTACTCACGAATATGTCAAATAATGTCTTTCCCGTTTACAATTCTACCTAATGGTTTATGACGAGTCAGCCAAGTACCTCAATAAAAAGTCCCCTAAGCCAGGGTGTTTTTACACCATTCCAAAAATACACAAACAAGGTCATCCTGGTTGTCTTAGAGTCTCTAGCAACAACCGTCTCACGGAGTCCCAGTTCGTTGATCATCATCTTCAACCACTAGTCACCAAATTTCTCTCTTACATAAGACTCCACCCACTTCCTCAACAAACTCAACAACATCGGCCAACTTCCCAATGGAGTTCTACTTGTACCACTTGATGTAACATCACCCAAGTTATACGAACATACCCCTCAAGGAGGGAATCCAAGCTTGCAGTGACTTTCTGGACGGATGGACAAATCCTACTATCAGGACTACAAGGCTCTACGATCTTATTCGGTTAATCTTAACCAATAACTTTTTCAGCTTTAATAGACAATACTATAGACAAATAAATGGAACTGCAATGGGGACAAAACCGGCTCCCTCTTACGCCAATCTTTATATGGCCAAGTTTGAACAAGGGCAGCTGCTCCACACTCTCCCCTGATTTGGTGGCATTGCATCGACGATATATTTCTCCTTTGGACACGTGGCGAAGATAAGCTTACACATACCTCAACAATCTACATCCTACTATCAAATTTACCAGCTCCTTTCCCTTTCCTCAATATGAAAGTAATGCTCCTCAATGACAGATTGGAAACTGACCTCTATGTCAAACCCACAGACAAACATCAGTACCTCCTTAAATCATCCTGTCACCCACCTCACACTTAACAATCCATTCCCTTCAGGTCCTTCAGCATGGCCTCACGACTGAGACGAATTTGTTTAACAGATGAGTTCTTTAATACACGCTCGGGGGTACTCACACACCTTATAAAGAGAGGATATAAATACTGCCCCATTAAACACATGATAAAAAAAGTACGTCATTGAATTCCTCGCAGTAGAGCACTCGAAACCGCCATCAAGAGTCCCACAGAATTCCATTTGTAGTAACATTTAATCCAGCCCTACCGAATACACGTCAAGTCATTTCCAGCAACCTTAATATTCTTCGCTCTTCGCAACGATGCGTAGAAGCATATTCTTCTTCTCCTCGTATATCACATCGCCGTTGCAAAAACCTACGTGACATGCTGGTCAGGGCCAAACAACGCAGGCAAGCCCCTCTTGCTCCGAGAGCTTTCCGTTTTCACAGAGATAGGTGCAAGACAGGTCCTTTCACTGCAAAGGGAACTACGTCTTACACTGTTTTCTCTACAAACGAACAAAGACGTATAGGACATCACATCAGCTGCTCTTCTTCCAATCTTGGTATAGGGGGTTTATATGATACAGTGCAACAAATGCAATGTTCAATATATAGGCGTCATCCCAGCGACAGATTTGGTGAGCACAGATGCGCAATCGAAAAAGCCATCACACAACAACACATTGATCAACAAACCGCCATTTCAGATCACTTTACCCTTCCTGCCCATTCTATGGACAACATAGAACTCGTTCCTCTCGAACTCATCACCCAAAATAGGGACACTATTCGCAAGGCAAGAGAAGCACTTCTGATCTCCAAGGGCAAGACACTTGAACCTTCTGGGTTAAACAGGCGTGACAAAATTTGATCTAATTATATTTTTATGTATCTGTTTTAGTACATTGTCAACCAATTATGTCACATATATTTCCTTTAGTATTATTTAAAATTTTGTAGCCGTTTTATCCACATTTACTTAGCTTCAGTGTAGCTCCTGAAGAAGGTTAGTCCTGTCTAACTGAAGTCTTGGGCATCAAATGTATCCTTTTTAGCTGTCCGGTAAGCCTTTCAATTGGTTTTTTAGTTGCGCCTCGTAACCAGGAAACTGACTCATTGCTTTAGCCAGCTAATATCTCACTTAGTGTGTTAGAATATATTTAGGATAGTTTGCTTACACCATGCTTTTTAATTTGTCCAAATTTCATTTCCCAGTCTACTTTCACCCAATTCTAAGTCCTATTCCTGTTTTGTTTTGGCCACTTCCCATTTTATCGCGCCAGGCCCCTCTATACTGACTTGTGGTTCTCTTTTAGTTTCGGTTCCTATAATTTGTAAACCCAGAGTTACATTTCTTGTGGACCGTTCTCCCAACGGTACACAGAACTCATAATAAACTTTAGAAGATTCTCTTGTTCCTCGCTATTTTGTCATGTCCAAGTTTGAAAACTCTCTTGCAACTCACTCTTTCTGTCACATCCAAAACATTGCCACATCCTACTCGCATGTGTTCATTACCTTATTTAGTAGTGATTGCATGTGTTGAAACTAAGTGGGTTGGGGGTCGATAAAAACTCTTGAACACAACTCCCCTAAAAATTGTAGGTCTCATTTTCTACAATCAAATGTAGCTTGAAGCTAATCTGGCTTAATTAACGACAGTCCAGTTTACTTTTAAGACAGTTTAGTTCCTCAGTCGTCTTTTGCTTGCAATTGTTCTGCAGTTCTCTGAGCAGCTTTCTTAGCTGCAGCTCATCTCGGTCCTCTGCTTATTAGGTCAATTTGTTTTCCCTTCCCCTTGTATGCGATCTCATAGTTTCCGCTGCTCTAATTTCCAGCGTGCAAACTAGCTGGAGTGGTCACGGAATGGTGTGTCCTTTATGTAACAACGGTACTACTAGTATAACGACTGCATCTTTTCCTTCAAAAAGGCGCACCATCAGCCCTCTCCTTTTGACTGGAAAAACTGATGAGAATTTTGCGCCAGATGGAACAGTACAATTTTTCCTCTAGAGAAAGCGGAATGGGAGCAGCTGTACCATTTGACAAAGTCAGGGGCCCATCACCCTGTTTACTTTTTTCTCTGGGAGAGCCTGGGTGCTAATAGCTTGGTAACAACAAACATAGCTGCCGAATTTTGCAGTGGTGTTTGAAGTCCTGTTGAATGATACTTACGCATTTCACTTTATCGTAAAAAAGGTGATGGCTTGCCCATGTTTTCTATGGCAGCATTAATTGTCCGGAGAAGTTTGAATCGGTGTCATGGGTATTTCAAACTAACAGTACCCTTCTATTCCACTGATGATTTCAAAGTTACTTTCTTAAGAAAAGGACCACTTTTGAAATCTTAGTGAGGGAGGTAGTGGGCATGGGAGTGCTTCCCGTCGAAAACCCATTCAGAAGGCAAGCTATATGATAGGCGCACGGAAACAAGTTTCAGTCTTCTTATGGTGCATTGCAAACCAGGAGACAACGCGGCTAATCGGCGATCGATTTAATGTTACATATAGCAGTGTCTCGAGAGTGGGTTTGGTGCATTACGGAAAGTGTACTGGCCTAAGAAAGCAATACATTAAGTGGTCAAATGGTAAAATCGCTTTTTCTCTTATCTCTGTTTTAAAAAAAGAAGGGTTCGCTTGTTCAAAATGAAAACTGCGTGTTGGACACTGAAACATGAAGGAGGACGACATTTTCTTGAGCGAAATCGCACATTTTTGCCAAGGAGCATGGCACTAATGTGATAAAGTAAATGGTACAGTGATTTTCTGGTAATTCCGGTAAAAATGAGAAAAGAGGAATACATCTAATCGCTTGGTAATCCTTGTCAGCTTCTCTGCGTCTGAGCCTTCAGTGGCATCCACTGGATGCACATCTCGTCTTCACAGGATCGTTTTCAAGGTAAGTATTTCCTCTTCTCCTCCCTCTGCTTCGACATATGTCAGGGGTCGATTATTCAGATTTCTTTCAACATCTATGATGACTGATTTAAATTCCTGATAGGAAAGATGTGACCTGCCTAGGGTTTTGTGTAGGGTCTTCTCGATCTCCTTTTTCTGGTTAAACTGCCAACAAATGTTCTCACGTGCTACATATTTCTGCAGCTTCTTACTTTTCCTAACAGTCTTGACCCAATCTGCTGTGGCCTCAAAAACTTGGGCATTATCCGGGATGATGATGCGAAGTCTTGTTCGATGCGAGACAAGGCATTGAGCTTATTTTTGAATTCGTCTGCTGTTTGGATTCTTGCAACTTTTAAATGGACAGCTCTGGAGCTGGCACAGGTGAAAATTATAACATAGCACTTTTTTCCTTCTTTCTTGCCAACCTTATATCTAAAGGGTCCGACAAAGTCCACTCCGGTCACTTCAAACTGTCTGCTCCCCTCTGTTCTGTTCTCCGCTCACCATCGTGTTTGCGGTACCAAGATGTATGACTTGATTGTGCGCGTGAATGATAAGCTTCCCTGCAAGTGGTCCTCCAGGAAGGTAAGTCGGCCTCTATCCTTTAATCCTTTCTTCGCACTTGAGAACACCTGTGTGTTCATCTTTGATCAGCTTCCAAGCTGGAGACTGTATACATACTTTGTGTGCTTTCTGAACTCTCTTCACACAGTAGTAGCTTGCAGTGGTGATTTCTTCAGTTACTAAAAGGCCAGACGTTTTTTTCCACTTGTTTTTTCCAGCTTTGCTAATGAAACTCAGCACCCATATTGTTACTCTTATTGTCCGTCAGTAGGTACTCCTGTCCAGCAACGCATTCTACTCATCCAACTTGCGTTCTTGTGTGCGAAGAACTGCTTCTTGGATGGCCTTAATCTCTTTATCTGTGTCTTTGGTGCTGTTCAGCCTTGGCTGCTGTGGCCACTGCCTTTCATCTAAGAGCCAATCTGAACCAGTAAACCAATTTCCTCTTTCCATCTTCGCAATGGCTGCTCCTCTACTTCCAAGGTCAGTTTCCTTCAAATCAAGTGATGTTGACTTGATACTTTACAAAGCCTCCAAGCTTTACACGCGACCTTCGTCACCCTTCAGTAAACACTACTGACTCACGAGATTATTGTCTCAACACTTCTGGGAAGTAAAACCATCTAAACACTACACCGATTCTCTTATATACTTTACGGCGAAAGATTCTAGAACTTTCCGGCCCTACTAAATAAAGAAACATTACAATAAAAAGCTATTTACAGTAACATACGCAAATGGCTTAAAATAGAATTACTGAGTCACGATGATATAGCACTACTTAAATATGCTAGAAGATTCGAGACCAAATTAGCATATTCGCGAGTCTTCACGTAAGTCACGCAACAATTTTTCGTAACATTTATTTGACATTGAACATGAATCTGAATGAATCTTTTTCCTCCCCTTTCACACCTATCTGCAGAAATGCCTTCTCGATGTCTCCAAGAAGTAGATTTGCTTACATTCGCGGTCTAACGAGTACGTCCCAGAGAAGTGATTGTAATGAAAGGAAGGGAGGGCAGTACACATGCAGCCATTAATGCAGTTAGCCAAAGGGTGGGGTCTGGCACTCGCGTCTAACACCATGCAAACCTTCGTGGTGACTGCACTTTGCTTTACAACTGGCTTATGTGGCATGTAGAATATTCTATTTCCCGGGGGATTCTGAGGCCCTTCCTCTATTACTCCTGCTCTGAGCTGCTCTTCGGCAATGCAATTGTATTCCTCTTTCAGTTTCCTTTCTTGACAGTTTTTCTCCACATTATCAACAAGGTTTCTGCCAGGTGTCTCATTTGTGTACATGTTTGATAATGTGGTCCAGGAATCCAAGGGACACCGACCTCATACTTTCCGTTCTCACAATGCTCAATTTGAACTCAAGCAGAACATCCAACTGATCCTTTTCACCACGGTCTCCGACTCCCAGTGCATCCAAGCTGTACAGTTTCCATAGTCACTGACGTCTCTCAGGTACATGCAGGTACTGCCATATTCACCTCCACCATGAACTACCCAACTGAATGTTGTCTCCTCTACTAGCGGCTCTCCTGGCTTCCCTTTGAACACTCTCTCTGTCCTTATTCTGCTGTAAATACCGTCTCCAAGAATGAGATTATCTAGTGCTCTCCCGTAGATGTTACGCAGAACTTCTTATCCTCCGCATGTTGGTACTTTCATTTCATCTGGTTCATGGCTGACCTTCCCACAGTGGTAAAATAGGCTACCTTTGAACCAGTGAATTCAACGTCTTCACATGATTTTCCATCCAGGGATTTGATGTCGCCATCAAAGATTGGCATGGACTAGACTTTGTTTCCGTTGACAGTCAAGATTTTGCGTGTCTCTTGACCTGTGGGCTTTAACTTAAACAACTTGACTGCTTCGTGTGAGATGAAATTGTGTCCTGATCCCATGTCCAGGTAGGCCCAATGAACATGTCCTGAAAGGTTGAAGGGAATCATTTTCTCCTCTGCATAATTGGTGTACCTGTCAGTGATACTGACTCCGTTCGGACTGCTGCTGTTTTTCCTCTTTCCCTCTCCTGTCTATCGCATATGCTTGTATGATGCCTGTATTTCCACCTTGCGCAACCTCGCCTACGGCACGGGTCTGCTATGTGGTTTGAATGTCCACAATTAAGATTCCATCCTTTGACTGGGAATAAATTAATGTTTTCATCCATGTGCGCATTTACGACGACCTTTGTTTGCCCATATTCTTTCTTCAACCGATCC
>JAEMPF020015891.1:15000-16256 GCA_022496165.2 Catalaphyllia jardinei
GCCAATTCTTTACAATACTTAGACAGCACAAAGCCAGTGATCATTCAAGTTGATGCATCCTCACGTGGCAACCTTGCTCAAGACAAGGGCCCCATTGAATATAGAAGCAAGCTCTTGACAGAGACAGAATCACGATATTCAAACATCGAGAGAGAAATGTTAGCCATAGTACATGGTCTTGAGAAGTTCCACTACTATGTATATGGAAGAGGTGTCACTGTTGAGACAGACCACAAGCCGCTAGAGGCAATTTTCAAGAAACACCTCACGACAGCTCCTCCACGAATTGCAAGAATGATGCTTAGGGTTCAGAAATACGATGGTGAAATCAAGTATGTAAAAGGAAAGAACATCCCTCTGGCTGATGCATTGTCCAGGAACAGTCCCTGCCCTGGTGACACAGTTGAAGGGCTGGATGTGTCTGTCCATGAACTGCACCTCCACCTAAATGCAAGCCCAACAAGGATCGCACAGATTAAGGAAGAAACCGCCAAGGATGAAAAGCTTCTCTCACTTCATTCAATCATCACCCAAGGATGGCCTGACACAAGATCAGATTGCCCAGTACACCTTCATGCATTCTGGAACTATCGTGACGAATTAACAGTTGCAGATGGAATAATCCTGAAGGGTACACGCATTCTTATTCCGAAGAGCCTACAGGCAGATGTATTGCAGCAACTACACTATGCACACCAAGGAGCAGAAAAATGCAAGCTCCGCACCAAGGGTTCGGTGTTCTGGGTCAACATAAACCGCGACATAGGGGAGATGGTCAAATCCTGTGCTCCATGTCAGCATAATCCAAATATGAACTTAAAGGAGCCCCTCATGCCTCATTACATCCCACAGAAACCCTGGCACACACTCGGATGTGACATATTCTTTTGGAACAACTCACCCTATTTGCTGTTATCTGACTATTACAGCAAGTTTCCGCTTGTGCGAAAATTGAACAACATCTGGTCAGACACAACAATAGCACATCTGAAATCCATTTTTGAAGAGCATGGGATCCCAAACAAACTTGTCACTGGCAATGACACCCAGTTTACCTCTGCATTATTCCAAGAGTTCTGCAGCACTTATGGTTTCATCTACGTGACAACTAGTCCATACTATCCGCAAGCCAATGGTTTCATCGAGAGAACTGTACAGACTGTGAAGAACCTCCTCCAGAAATGCAAGATCCAATGCAGATCCTCATCTTGCCATGTTATGCCTCCGCAGCACCCCACTTGACCACAACATTGCAT
>JAEMPF020015892.1:0-16238 GCA_022496165.2 Catalaphyllia jardinei
TTATTGCGGATATTGTTCTCATTGAAATTATAAAATAAAAACTGGGGGTCACCGTACTTGTTTGAGAAAAAAAGAGCTTTTATCTCGCTATCGAGCTTAGTTTGAAGGAAATCTCTTATGTTTTGTACACGCGCGCGCTCATGTGCGCAGTAGGAATGCGCAATTCAAAACTCGGGAATCACTTTAAAGAAAACGACAACACTTTTAAGTTTGAAGTAGGAATGCCTGGCGAACGTCCTTATGATAATTATGCTAGTAACAACAGAATGTAAATGAAACGTCACAAAGTGAGAATTAAAAAGATAGTTTCAGATTTGCATGATGTACTTGTTGATTCAAGGAAGGTTGTTCTCTTTGAATGTGAAATACCTCTTTTATCTTGAGTTGGATATTGGATAATGCAGGGTATTTGAAGCCATTTTTTCTGGGACGTAGATGAATAAGCAATCAAAGAAAGTCGAACTCTGTGTGATATAACAGGCCGCACTGAAAAATAATCGAGCTTATTTGTTGCGCACTGATATAACCAAATGTCACCTAAATAACCATATTTGTTAGCATCGAGGCATGAAAACAAGCACGGTGACCCCCTCTTTTTATTACGTTTTTGACATCTCCTTGCACTCCAGGAGATCTGGTGACGTAATGAAAAGGCCCGGCCAAAAAATTTTAATGCCGTATCCCACAACCACGTGCGGTCCTAGGTGTTGTTTTCCCATTGCCAAAATGTAACAGATCATTTTCCGTGTCTCCCAAATTTCCTGTTACTGAATGCAAAGAGTAAAAGTTGAAGTAGAACAACACCTCAGACCGTGAGCGGCTGTCGGATACGGCAATTTTGTGCCCAGGCCTCTTCATTACGTCACCAGATCACCTGGCTGTAATGACACTATACCAAATTTCATCGGAAATCTATGGCGGGTTCTTTTACTCGGGAATCACCTCAAGGTAATTCCTCTGAAATAAAAATGACAATAGATTTTCGTTCAAACTTTGCCCACTGAATATTTATCATAAGAGAAATTCAATTTTGAAATAAAAAACGGGGGTGCCCATGCTTGTTAAGGAGCACTGAGGTATTGAAAATTTCCCATTTTGGCATTGTTTAATGCTCATTAGAAGAACGCATTCCCAGTAATAATCGTAAAATCTTTGTGACCGAGACTCTTGAGTACACGCATTAAACTACAGTCACTACTTTGTGTCGGACACAAATAAACATTTTAAGTTTGATTTAGACAGAAATCTGAAGTCTTGATTAAAATTTGAACCAAATTTCTTGACATGGTTTACCAAACGGCAAACTAGAAAAGACCACTGTGTATCTGCTGTTTCCCTTATTCAATTTTCAGCAATTGAAATCTGCTTAGTCTTTTGTCACGAAAAGCTTGTGATAAGTTCATTACAATGACTGGAAAAAAGGTGGGGTGCCCATGCTCATTGGTGAGCTATAGCCATTTTTCAACTCACAGAGCTCAATATCAAGGCAAATTCACCATGTTTTCAGCATGCACGTGCACGAGGGCGCGCTAAATGACTCCATAAATTATGCGCAATGCAAAAGTGAGGAATCACCTTGAGGTGATTCCCTAGTTTTGCATTGCGCATTATAAAATATTTATGACAGTGCGCACATTCTCATTGGTTGACAGGTGTGTTTAGATGAGAGTATGCAAACACGGTTGTCACGTCACGCTTTCCCTGTTTCCCTGGCACAATTTTGATACCATTTCAAAGCTATGGAGGTATATCTATGGCAAAATTCAATAACCAGGAATTGATATTTGACTGCAGTGGACTGAGAAATGAGGGACCTAATGCGCCTCAGAGCACCCATATTGCCAAGGATATCTTTCTGCATTTCTTGGATGTGATTAGACCATGAAAGTCGGTCATCAATAATTAAACCTAATGATTTGGCATACTCAACCCTGCTAATTTGATGGCCATCTAATTGGATATTAATCTCACTACAATTTTCTGCGAGAAACTTTTGACGAGTACTAATCACCATAAACTCAGTTTTAGCGATATTTAGACTGTTTCTTTGCCGATTTAATGGCATTGTTTACTTCGTTTCGAGCTTGCTTGTATTGCTCCCAAGCCGTCGTGCTACTTTCTTGAATAGCAATTTTGCATAGCTGTCTCGAATTCTCCCAACCCCTCGAGTGTTTATATGAGGCTATGCAATTTCTATTGCTATGCAATTTCTATTGCTTTAAGAGATTTCCCTCAAACTAAGCTCGATAGCGAGATAAATTCTCCTTTTCTCTTAAACGAGCACGGTGACCCCACTTTTTATTTTATAAATTCAATTAGAACAATATCCTAAACAGCTGAGAAAAAAATTGGCAGAAATCTATGGCTACTTTTTTGGTGAATGAAATAAATGCTACAGATAGAGATGCAACGTGCCCAGCAGAGCAAGTCTAAATTATGTTTCCTTTAAAGAATAAAAATATTAATTAATAATGCAGGGTATTTGAAGCCATTTTTCCTGGGACGTAGATGAAAAAACAATCAAAGATATAACACGCCGCATTGAAAAAAATCGCGTTTATTTGTTGCGCACGGAGCTTACCAAAAGACACCTTAATAACCGTATTTGTCAGCATTGTGGCGTGGAAACAAGCGCGGTGACCCTCTCTTTTCATTACGTTTCAGCCAGATTAGTTGGCGCAAGACAACGTTTTAACAAAGAGAGATTCCAGCTGGCGGGAAATTCGCATGAGAAAATTGATCACTGCTCGTCCTCGCAAAAATAAACGTACTGCTCCCATGCTCGCAAATGCTCGCAAAGATTGTGGTCATCAAACGTTATCTTAAAAGCAGAAGGAAATTTTTTTAGCAAGTTTGTATCCTATCTACTGGGTTTTTTCTTTAGCAATTTCTTTAGCAGTTTTATAATATTGAACTGAACATTATGCTATTTCAAAGTTTTACTAAAGTAAAATTCCCCCTCCCCCCCGTCGATAACCAAATTGTTTGGCATGCACCCTATCCCCCCTAATCCAGCCACTCGACCTGATAAAAAAACTGAGATGAATCTTCCCTTAGTGCTAGGTTTCTATTTGTGTTGACAAAAATAACATACGTTTTCTGTAGTGACCTTTAGTCCATTACTGAAGCATCTCCAGGTCCCCCAGGGGTGGTGGTATTCAACTTTTTTTAAATCCTCACCTAGTCCAGGGGTGGCGGGGGGAGGGGGCTTCGGGGTTTTGTTGAATTATGCATAAAGGCCGAGACACACGATGCGACAAATCGCTGCGACACGTCGCCGCGACAGGTTGCTGCAACACATCGCCTCGTGTGACATATGAAGATCATTGTCGCTGCGACAGAATTTTGTCGCTGCGATCTGTCGCACGAATTCAAACTGGTTTGAAATCGTGCGACATATCGCAGCGACAAAATAAGCGCAAGTGACTTGTTGCAGCAGGAGTACAGACGGGGCGATTTGTCGCATCGTGTGACAAAGCACGACATATGCGACGACAGCAGCAATACTGACATAGTTCGTGCAAAGTAGAGGTTCAGGCTCTAGCTCGCCATCACTGAGCAGAAAGAGGCATTATAATCACAGACCTTCCAACATCTAGACCCCCCAAATCTTGAGGTCTCGAAAATTTTCCCCAAGAAGTCTTTGGGTCCCATATCGTGAGATTTACAGAAATGCTTTAAATAAAGGAATCTCAACGCTAACAATATCCAGCAGTGTTCAAACTGCCATAATTAGTGCCCTTTTAGCATTAATTAACAGCTTAGGGCTCGAAGCACCGACAGAGTCTTGGTCTGCCATCATGATCCCGAACACATGAAACAATGCCTCTCCCAGTGGACTTGGGAAGGGGCGGCTGTACACAGGCTAACTTGGCGCTGTGATTGACATCAGAACCATTTAGTTTAAAAATAGCTCAATCCTTCTAGGTCATTTCTATTCAGGCTATTCGCAAATATTATTTTAAATCGAGTTGATCTTAGGCCGGATCTGATTGAGGTTGTAATTCATCGTGGAAAACCTTGAGATTTCGAGGTTATAACGTGAGACCGTGGGATGAGTCCTGAAATCGTGAGTCTCACGACCAAATCATTGTCTCGCAGGTTATGACTCCCACAGGCTTGGAAAATGAAGTTATAACATTCCATGACTTCAGTTCTAGGTTGCCATGATACGTAAATACTCTATACAAATTACAAAACCGGCTGTGTATCTCGTCCTTTTAATATTTATACCAATGTCAGCAAAATCAGAGTCTGGGCAATCCATGAATACAGTTATTGAATGCTAAAAGATCCTGAAAATGTTTGCTTTACATTTTAGTGAGATCATTCATTTGATTTACTCGTCTCATTTAAACCATGAATATCATACTAGAACGTAAATAATATATTGCTACTGAACTTTTATCAGAATCATTTTACGTCTTGCATACTCGGGTGTGAGTCTGCACTCTCGCGTCCATGCACCACTGTCTTACGCGAGTATCACACGTTTAAATAACAAAGATATGACAGCTTCAGGTTTAAAGAAACAAATTCCTGACATCTTGGACCTCTGGGTCACCTTAACTTCAGTTCTGAGAGCCTTAATTGTATAGAAATCGCATCGTATATCGCCTTGTCTGTTCTCACCGGCGCTAACAACAAGACTAAGAACGCTGGCCGGTATCTTTCCAAGTGACACCTCGAGCCGCTACGTGAAAGTATTTAATCGACGTAAACATCTCGGGAAAATTCAATTCTATTTTTCCTCGCCTGGCGCGCAATACTCTTTCAACTTTAACCACAATGCCGGGTACTTCGCCTTGACTTCAGAAGCAGTTGGTACATGGCGATCTCTATAATCAAACCCCGGAGACATTTCTTCTGAAATCAACGTGAAAGGTTTCTCACCAGGAAACTTTGCATATTCGCCAGCATCGTCGATGAGAATTTTAGCCGCTTTCAGACAATTACCAGGAACTCTCAGTTGAAGAACATGGCCTTTCAAAATATCTCTACCTAGGATAAATTCTTCAATGTCGCCCCCTGGTGTGATGTAAATATATTTCGCCGGCCATCCATCGTGAAAATAATGTGTGATGTCACTCTCATTGCGATGAAGATAGTTTTTGCCTCCCAGTTCAGGTACGATCAGATAGTAGATCGTGGTAAATAAACTTCGCTTTTCTCCCTCTCTCTCCTGCACTTGTACTGTTTCAGGTGAGCGATACGTTTCTCCGAAGTAGCCGCCTTCTTCAGAGAGAGGGATTAAACCCAGCCTTTGAACGTAGATATCTTTTCGGTGATTCATTTCAACGGTCTTTAATTCTGACTAAAGCGAAATCGCTTTGTAATGAGTCAATCCTTATTGAGCAGGATCCTAGCTATGACGTCACACAGTAATGTTCCTTTACCTCAATTCCTTGCGGTGCCAGATGCAATCGCGCACGTACCAGCGATTTATCCCTGAATGACCAAGCACTCACACACAAAACTGCAAACTTATTCGCTTCTTTAAGGTCAGCTATTTTGATTTTCGTCTTTGGTGCTTTCTGTTTCCTTAAACCAAAAGTTATGACATCATTGTTCAACACGTCCCGTTTATTAAAAATGCAAGCATGGTACTAGCCTGCGAAAACAGCCGTCCTTCTTCGCTTCCGGCCCGAGAAGGACGGCTGTTTTCGCAGGCTAGCATAGTACACTTCATTGCTCACATCCCCTGCGTCGAGCGTTTACCATTTGAATGGAATTTTCGGTATTTTTTTTCTGGACAAATGGAACTGCACTTTTTTCCGTATCATTTGAATCATTTGATCGGAATTTTCGGATGTCAGTAGTGGACTGGGGTCTGGGTACAGGTATCATGAACTTTCTCTCGTGCTAGACGTTTTATCGAATTATTTTTTTTTGAGAAGAAGGCGACAATTTCTTCTTTTGGCTGCTGTAGCATTCACATTTCGTCAGGGAAACCAGCAATCAGCACCCACATTTTTTCCCATCATGTAGCTCAGGCGGAAGCAAGCTGGAATCCCGAATCATGCAAGTAAAAGAAAGCACAAGTACCGACCACATTTCACCTACAGGGTTGCACTTGTGTTCTAAAACGTCCGCCGACAGAACCGACGAGCAAAGACATACATTGTAACGATAAACGTTTTGGAATTCTGCCGCCATCTTTCAGATCTTTAGCATTCTTTTGTAGCGTTGCAGTTGTGTCCTGCGTGGCAGATATGTCTTAAACGTTTTGACCAATTGTATGTGTCGTTGTTTCTTCCAATGAAATTGCGTTGTGACAGTGTCTTCTTAGAACGGAGATCAGTTACCAGTCTTATGGCTGCGTATTATTAGATAGAACCCATGATATGATTGGCTCAGTATATTCTATTACGTCAGAGGACATGTCTGCCATATAGGACATAACTACAACGGTACATTCTTTCTCGGAAGTATTACCGTGAGAAGCCAACATCGTTCCCACGGTCCCTCGCTCGCCTCAGAGGGTGGTTAGATGAGAGACCCTAGGAACGAGGTTGGTGAGAAGCCTGGCACTAGTAAGTGTGGAATTTCCGGGAATTCCGGCAAAAGCGAGAAAAAGGTAATGGGTGCGTTCCATTCGACCAAAAATTCCGGTTTGGATTTCCGAAATTTTCGTATATCGAATGGAACGGTATTTTCCACCAGGCCGGACCGATCTGGTTCTATTCCAGCTTGAGCACATTTCCCACCAAGAATTACTCGACAAAATGCTGAAGGATCGTGATGAAGTGGCTGTCTTAAGTGCTGTAAGCTGCTTCATGTGGAGAAGTTTAACACCCATTCAGAATTCAACTCTTGCTTGATAATTTATGAGAGAAACTTACGCCCCCTTACGAACTTTTCTCGCGGGAGAGTATGCAAACCGGGTGATCTGACCCACAGGAAATTCGGAACGACCAGTCCACAATTTTCCAGGAAATCAGATCCTAACGTTTTTGTTTCGACCAAGAACAGGCTAGTGCATCTAGTGTAGTGTGGACTCGAAAGACTCGCCATCTTGTAGTTCAGTTTCACGACTAAAGAAACTGGGGCCGATTCATACCGGGTGGAAATGCCAAATGGAACAGGAAATTTCCGGAATTTCCAAATTTCCAGAAAAGAGGACAACCTCGAGAGGTGAACCGAAATTTTCGAAACAAGTTTCCGGAAAATCTCTGTTCCACTCGATTTTGAATTTCCGGAAATTTTGGTCGAATGGAACGCGCCCAATACCTCGAAAGGCATTACCTATTTTCCGAAAAATTTTCACCGGGATGAACCGTTCCATTTGAATTCTTCCCGGAATTAACGAAATTCCATTCAAAGCTAAATTTGTTTGTTCGGTGTTCACGCACTTGATGGCCGTCACGCAAACGTTTCCTCCTCGACGACCGGATACGACTTTGTTTATTTCCAAGCAAATAAAACACGATGAAACGTGCCTTTGAAACTGCAACTTAAGCTCAGGTCAGTTTCCCCTGCTATTCACATGAAATATACACGTAACAAAACAATTAAAGAATATGGAAGAACGAGAAAAGAAATTCTTTCACAACACGTTCATTTACGGTTTGTACATCACTAGAAACGTCGATATTTTTCAGCACCCTTAAATAGCTCCAGGTGCAGCGTGAAGAGGGTGACGTTTCAAGAACCTAAGTAGAAGTAACGGCGGAAAGCGTTGTATCTTATATCTTCAGCAATATCGCGAACTATATTCAGGATCAAAAAATAACAACGTCGTCATCAAATACGTGAAAGATCTGAAAGGTCAAGATTGAAGAGCACGTCTTGCGCACATATCATGTTCATGACATGCGGAGATGTAGGGCGTGAAAAGTAGGTCACATGTGATAGCGTGTAATGAGTACCCCAACGTGCGTCCCTTACGTTACAAGCTGGGAAGTTCTTGTCCCGAGAGGCTACGCGTTAAAAGTGCCTTTATGTTTCGCCCACTTCATGACGTAGGGAACGCAGAAGTTCTAGGGTCCTGTAGACTGCTTTAGAAGCTGACCGTGAATGCGTGCGACTCGCGCTTCTCGCTTGCCTCGCCTTCGCCTCTGTTCGCCTAAAATACGCAAAACAAAATTACACTTGAACCTGATGAAACCCGAAGCACGCGTTTTTGAAATTACTTCTCCAACAAAGAAAATTAGTTTAAATTGTCATTTGATGATGATGTGCATGATCCTATCACCTAATTGCTGCGCTGTGACAATTTTTGAATATTCATCAGCTGATGTCACGTTGTTACCTAGCTGTTTGTCAGTTCTGAGCAAACACGTTGCTTCGCAAAGCAAATGGTAGAGTGCAGATTTAGACCTCTTAAACTAGCGAAAAAGAGAAAAAGTGTGTGGCCAGCTCTATTCCAAGGTAACGTATGCATTTAGTCCGGATAAAACCTGTAAAACTTTTAACGCCAGTGCCATTTTAGGGCGGAAGTGTACATCATGGTTGAAAGAGAACTAAAACACGAGGTCGCCACCATTGAGCGAAAATTTAAATTTAGGAAAAGAATGGCTTTTTCTGTTTTGGGTAGTTTAATAACTGTACCGTTACATTCAACGTTAGCAGTAAATAGGTTTAAAGTTTGTTTCGTAAATGTGTGATTAAATAAAGTTGTTCATCGCCACATGTTTTTGTTGCTTTATCAATATGCAGATTAAGAAAATTTGCATCCGTGTTTGAAATAATAGACCAATTCCGATATATTAAAATTCAGCCTAAAACAATAGTCCTCGGTACGAGGCTCTGGGGAATAAATACAGTTTGTGAGGTGCCCTTGTGGGGTTTATTCCCCAGAGCCTCGTTCTGACGTCTTTTGTTTGAGGCTGAATTTTAATGTATCGAAATTGGTCTATTTCAAACACGGCCGTGTTTTCAACTCGTTTTTCACTGGGTTTCTAAACCCATCCACCTGACCAGAAAAAGATGCTCTGGTTGGGTAAGAGCTGCATGAATAGTTAATGAGCTTGAGAAGCAAGTATGAAGAATTTGTTTTTGTGGTTCTCTGAAAAGAGTCGCTTTGAACAAAGAGCCATTTGAAATTTTTCCTGAAGTTTTCGAAGGACTGAAGAAATATATAACTTTTTCTTTTATAAATTTCTGAGTCTACTAGGCTGTCGATGGAGGTTAAAACTATGCGAGGTTTCAAAAGAATTATTTTTGAAAATTTTTAAACAGTTTTATTAGAGGCGAGGAACTGTGAACGTCCACACGTGTTTACTACAATTTTCGGGTAAGGCCGGGCGTCTCCTAGGCTTTTGTACATTATGCTCTTATTTCCCCACTAAAATGTTCCACCTTAGGGAAGGTACGTTTTTTCTTAGGGTGGGAGGGCTGGGGCCTCAGGGGGGAGGGTCATCAGTGAAAGTGAGCACTAAAGGGGAGGGCCATACCCTCTTTTTCAGCTATTCAAGGGGAGGGTCACACACCTTTTCCAGAATTTTTAATGGAAATTTTTGCGAGGTTATTTCCCCTTTTTCTTTAACAGACTAAGTTTTTTCTTTTCAACTTGTTTCTTTTATTTCGGTGCAGGTACTAGTTTTACAAGGTTACTGGGTTTCTACATGTATATTATTCCATGGCACATAACTTTCTCGGAGTACTCGTGTCCTTTTCCGTCCGTATCATGACGTACTTGACTCAGGTATGGTTTCTTGTTCCAGCTGTTGTCTATCCGCTGCCTGATCTCCTGAGTCACTAAGCTCTGAAGAGTTACTAGAAGATCCAACAATGCCCTCTACCCTGTCACTGTCACTGTCAAACTTTGGATTCGAGTCAGAGGCTAGCGGAATGTTTGTCTGTTTTTGCTGCACAATTGAAGTCAAAATCTTACTGCCAATATGAGCCTTCACAACCCTCACTTTCTCATCTTTCTTCCCTTGAAATAGAATATTATGATGATTAATATACAGTTCAAGTTCACCTACTCTTAGGGTTGACAATTGGTTTTTGTGATAAAGATCTTCCCAGTCAATGTCATTGTATTCCTGTTGCTTTCTTGCGGTACGCTTTCTCTGTTCGCCGCTTATCTTTTCTTAGTTCAATGTCAGTCAGATGATCAATATAGTCTGCAACTAGCTTTTCTGGTCTTTTCTGAAACAATATATTTTTCAGAAAAATCTTTGATCGCATTTTTACCCCCAGCTTTGAGCATACCCTCTTGAAACATCTGTTTTATTTGAGCTCTAGCTGATAATCATCAGGTTTGCGGCCAGTCGTTGGTGTTTTCGTACCTGGTAGGTAGTGAAAGTCAGGAAGTTTGCTGTAATCGGGATAAGGTCGTGGAGTAGGTGTAGCGGAAGCAGGACTTAAAAAATCAGTTTGCTCGACAGTATTCGCATAGCTCGCCGTTTTTCTCTTGACAAGACATTTTTCTGTAGTACATGTACAGTTCCCCTTTCTCGCAGTGCTCCTCTTCAAATGAAGCTAGTTTAGCAAAATATCCATGACCTGGAACAGTGTTTTTCTTATTGTTCGGAGCATTGTGATACTGCGTCATAAAATCGCGGTTATAGAAAATCATTTCCTCTGGCTTATCCACCATCATTGCCGACATGTATTCCCGTGGCGCCGGAGCATCATCAACACGACGAACTACTTCTTCTGCTACAGCCCAAGCATGTTTTTTCCATGTTTGCTTTCCTCTGGGTTTCAAGCTCTGAGGCTTCCTCCATCACATAGAGCGTCTCTTATGCAAGCATTGAGCCTTTCCGCTTCGTTTTGGCCCGAATCCTCTCTTGCTTGGTGAATTCGAAGCACTTTGTCGCTGTTATGGATTCTTGCCTTTTCAAGTAAACGCCACCTACATTCGGCACTTGATACGCCAACTCCAGGACCGGCGTCAGTGAGTTCCAGCATCCAGGGATACACAGGTGGCAGTTGAAAAGAAGCAATGTGCCTCAAAATGTCATTACATTGCATAACCACAGGTTTAAGTGTATTTTCAAACTCTTTGCTTTTGACTTTCCACATTTCAGATTTGGCTTTCTCAATGTTCTCTTAGAGTAGTCATTAAGGGTCAGAATTAAGCCTTGTTACGGACTTCCCTTCGACTTCCCTTCCTTCCTGCATACTAATTTTTGACTTCCTGCACACTAATACAATGTCTTCCTCCATACTAATGAAGTGCCTAGGTAAATCATTACTATTTAAACTGTCTAGGTAGAAATGCGTTCCTCCATATTAATAAGCGTCACTCTAGTACAATGGAAACAATAAGCTTGCTTAAACTTGCCCGTTAATAGTTAACCCTGATTGGCTCATGAGAACTCTTTTACGTATTCAAAATAAAAGCGGGTTCTCCGTTGAGTACTTCATTCTTGTCCCAAACTCCAGTAAACTAATATTTTTGATCGAGCGGATAGCTTCCAAACATGCAAGTCGAATCCACATCTAAACCTATGTTAACCGTGGACGAAGTTGAGCAGATCCAGCGCAAGAAGGTAGCCACCATTACTGGGCATGTGTTTCAACTGACCTATGCCGCGTTTTATGACAAACTCGTTCAAGAGGAAAAAGTTAATCAGAGAGAATAAAATCTGAGCTAAACTGCGGAGTTTTCCCCTCCTTTAGTCACGAACTGAACTCCACTTTCAACCCTAGATTTGCATACAAACTCTCCAACGGAGAAACCCATGGGGCTAGCTCTACCATTGAAATGACAACAATAGAAGTTCGGAGCGCTAATTAATTGTCAACACGCGACAATAAAAATTTTTGAACAGCACGGTTCTTGAATATTACTTTTATTAGCGAATACAAAATAATAATACACAGAAATGAACACAACTGAACAAAACTGTTTATGAGTAAAGTATCAGGAAATCAATCGTCTTCATCTTCGCTTGGAGGATAATAAGTCTTTTGTAAAGTTTTTGAATCAATGTGTTTTACCGCGTGGCAGTCAGCGCACCAAATAAATCCATCTGTCAAGTGTTTACGATCAACAGGAATTTGATGTGCACATATCGGACAAATCCTATAACCATCATGCCAAAAACATCTAGGGCATTTGACTACTGCTGTTTCGTAAACGTTCTCTCTGTTGCAATAGTAGCAAGGACCTTTTCCTTTGAGAAAAATCTCTGAATTTCCTTCAGGTTCCAGGTTTTCTGATTCTTGATGTTCACTATATTCAGAGGCTGTCTCTGTGTCATCTTCATTATCACTGCTTTCGGAGACTATTTCTGTATCACCAGCCTCACTGTCTTTACGGCGATAGGTTTGTTGTTTTTCCAAGAGCTCCGCCAAAATTCTCTTATTCTGTATCAAACGCTTATCGATTCCTAACTCTGCCAACCCATCTATAAATGTTTTGAGGGCGCGGGGTTTAACAACATCGTCGTTTTGGGGAAGTAACACATACTCGACCAGCTCTGAAATGTTCGTCACAGGTATTATTCGCTGGTTTCGGAGTAACTGTCCGCGAGGTGTCCAAAACAAGATATCTTTGGAAGCCGCCATGCTGTGTAATAGTTCGGAGGCCTTTTGTCGGGAAACGAGCTGGGACAGACCATCTAAAACATCTTTAATTCGAGGTTCTTCGTTGTCGCTTTCCTCGTTTTCACTTGCGCTGGTGTCTTCATAATCACTCTCTTCATCCCAGTCGACTTTTCTCTTCATATTGACCAGCACTCGTTAACGGCAAGAACCGACCGATTATACTATAGACTAGGTTGCGACATTTTATAACATTAGGGGCCCTATGCTAGTTAGAACTGGGATTAGTAAAACTTGCTTCTTTTTCCTGTAAGGAACACTTGATTGAACGAGACTAACAAGGGCATCTATATGCTTTTTTTAAGTTGTGCTTCACTTCCTTAGAGACCGGTATGTTTCCATGACGTATATTAAACAGAATCTGAACTAATGCGTGTATCTGTTCTGGAGTGGCTGTCTCTAGAAGAAGCTGACGCTGATGTTCTGGCCAACAAGTTAAGAGATGAAGGAAAGGTAGATTGTTCTTTACTACTCTAGACATGGTCTTAAAATGAGTTAAAGATGACAGGCACCAGTATTTTATAATTTTGACAGGGAATCCCACTTAAATTTACGACCAAAGTTAAAAGTCGTCTTGGTCTTGATCCAACACAACTGTCTTGCATTTCTTGAGTGGGGGTAAACCACTAAACCGCACTTTTCTTTTTGTAGATTTTCGACCACTCCCAGCCTGAGGTACTAGTCCACCAATAGCATCTCTACTACGCTTTGCCAGCGCTGTGTTAACATTATTTCCTTCCAGAACATCTTGAGCCACTTGGACCCCCGTTTGTAATGCCTTTTTGCCAAGCACTTTAGCACCTTGCTGTAAATGAGGCATCGCCCAGCAAAACAACCCTTTAAATATGGAACCTAAGCCATATCCTCGCTGAAATCGAGCACCGTGAAAAGCTGGTAAATTCCCACCTTTTTGCTTAGCTTGGTTTAAATAGTATTCTTCATACAGTTTGTGATTTGGAGTATAAAGTTTCTTCATCGCGTTTTAAACTTAGCGGGTCTGCTCTGACAGAAATGAAGCGTAAGCAGCACTTTACCAAGTTCAAATGGCAATGATTCTCCTGTGTCGCGCTTTATATGGTCTTCGATATGGTGATAGAACAATAGGAGGAGGAGGAGGAGGGAAAACAATACAATTGAGGAGAGGGAGGAGGAGGAGGAGGAGGCGGAGGAGGAGGCGGAGGAGGAGGAGGAGGAGGAGGAGGGAAAACAATACAATTGAGGAGGAGGAGGAGGGAAAGCAATACAATTGAGGAGGAGGAGGAGGAGGCGGAGGCGGAGGAGGAGGAGGCGGAGGAGGAGGAGGAGGAGGGGGAGGAGGGAAAACAATACAATTGAGGAAGAGGAGGGAAAACAATACTGAGTATTGTGGTGATTAAAGCCTATATAAATGTGGAGCATCATACACATTTTGTCAGTTTGCGCTAGGCTTTGAATGAGTTGACATGAGTTGGCCCTGTCCTGTTTGTGAAAAGGATTTTTCTAGAAAAGATAATTTGCAAAGACATATGAACAGAAAACACAGTAATTCCAGTCTTGCTCCAGCGATACCGATGTCACAAGAAAAGTGTCAGGGGTTTCAATTGGTTCATCCATTTACATGCATGGTTGCAGGGATGACCAGTTCGGGAAAAACTGTCTGGGTACAATCACTGTTACAACAAGCTCAAACCGTGATCGATCAACCACCGGAAAGAATAATCTGGTGTTATTCACAGTGGCAAAACGCCTACCCGCAATTATTGATGATGATACCAACAATCGAATTTGTCAAGGGGATCCCGAAATCTCTGGAAAATGATTCCTATTTAGATGTCAACATACACAACCTGATTGTCATTGACGACCAAATGATTGAAGCTGGAAAAGATAATCGGATCGTGAACATGTTTACAAAAGGATCGCATCACCGAAGTCTAAGCGTTATTTACATTGTGCAAAATCTGTTCCATCAAGGCAAAGGCAACCGAAGCATCAGCTTAACAGTCATTACTTGGTCCTTTTCAAGAATCCTCGGGATAAACTGACGCTTCTGGATAGTCGTCCACTGGTAGGGCTCTTGCCAGGGTCTCGTCAGATGGTTGAAGAATCGTTTGCTGCCTTGCACTCTTTGCTCCCTACTTCCATATTCAAATTTCATCTACATAAAAAAGTAAAGCCTGGATCCCACACTGATCGTTCGCATTTTCTTGTTTCAGCGCGCACATATTCAATATCGAGATTTATTCACATTCAAACATTTTGCGTTTACAAGCAAAATGCTCTGAGGTTTCTATGGCATGGAGCATACCATGTGGTAGTGAGGGTAGGGTCACACTTTTGTCAGTCACCTAAAAGTGGGGGGTCAGGAGTTTTTTTAATCAACACGTGAGGGAGGGCCAACACTTTCTTTTGGAAAAAATACCAAAATTCCCCCCCCCCCCCCCCCCCCCCCCGCCAAGAAAAAACGTACCTTCCCTTAATGCTCCATTTTTTCCACTATAATGCTCGGTTTCCCCAAAAATGTGGCACTAAAATGTTCGGTTAATGCTCATACATAGGGGTTTTTAAATTTTCATGATTTTAACGTCTCAACACAATTAACAGTTCAGAGTGCTTAACAAAAACGAATATTAAGAAAAACAAGTTATCAACAACGTATGTAAAAGTTTTAATACACCAAAAGATAAGACTCAAAATGATCTGTTTTTCTGTTTATCCTTTGTCCCCTTTCTGTAACACTTAGGCGAGGAGGCTAAGTTAAGTCTTCGCTTTCTTATAAAAAATAGTTTTATTTCTATATTCTGTGGAAATAATATTAATTTTTCTCTTTTCTCAGCAGAAGACAGAAGTAGCAACCACACCGTAAGAACTTCAAGGACATTTTAAGACGCCTTACACAACCGACCTCTTGGTTTCACGACCACAGCTTCAAGGAAGTGTAGGAGCTTGGAGAACCTTTCAAACTTTGATTCCTTGTTTCTTTGAAAATGCCTTATTTTGAGTTATCGACAAACGTTAAAGACGTGCCTGCCGAGTTTCATAAAGAAACCACGAACTTGATTGCAGAGCTTCTGGGAAAACCGAGCTCGGTGAGTGTTCATCGTCGTCTGTATTGTACTGTCTGCTTCATTGTTCCAGTTCAGGATTTGCCAAGTTTGCAGTGGTTTCTGGTCTCTATGTAATCAGCTGAGTTCTCAGTGTTCCGTTAGTCACCTTTGCATCCGTCATTTGGGTCGCTGAAAGTGTTTGCATGATGATTCAAGTAACGGCTGCAAATAGTTTATACTTGACGTTTGCTATTCCTCATATGTAAAGCTTACACCTGCCAACTCTCGCGCCTTAGGCGTGAGTCTCACGCCTGCCGGTTGAAAACTTCGATCTCACGCCGGCTCACGCTTACGGACCAATTTCTCACGCCTGATTGAAAAATGTGAGTTGTTGCCATCTTGCTTGACACAATTTCCAAAATATGTTAACTCAGACCCATGTAAGGAACAAAAACCATGTAAAAAATGAATAAATGACAATAACTTCCTCGCGATCTCTGTTTTTTGAAGTGAAAAGCACTGGGAGCGAGCTCGCATTTATAGGCGTCTTAAGACTTCTGAAAACTTCGGACTTCTTCGGAAGACTTTGGTAATCTTCGGAAATGATCGTGTCGTCTTCAAAAATCCCAGCACTCTCAGGATAAAAATCTCACGCTTATATCTCAAAGTTGGCAGGTATAAAAGCTCAGTTCCCTCAAGTAGATGTTTTCC
>JAEMPF020015893.1:6143-16235 GCA_022496165.2 Catalaphyllia jardinei
TAGTACTGTATAGAGGTGTGTAGTACTGTATAGGAATGTGTAGTACTGTATAGGGGTGTGTAGTACTGTATAGGGGTGTGTAGTACTGTATAGGTGTGTGTAGTACTGTATAGGGGTGTATAGTACTGTATAGGGGTGTGTAGTACTGTATAGGGGTGTGTAGTACTTTGTAGGGGGTGTAGCACTGTATAGGGATGCGCAGTACTGTGTGGGGGAGTATAGTACTACACAGGGGTGTGTAGTACTGTATAAGGGTGTATAGGGGTGTATTGTGCTGTATAGGGGTGTATTGTGCTGTATAGGGGTGGAGAGTGCTGTATAGGGGTGGAGAGTGCTGTATAGGGGTGTATTGTGCTGTATAGGAGTAGTGTAGATAATGGGGTTTTTGAAACACAGCTAACATAGGCAAAAAAACAAAGGGCAAAATGGCTGCTGGCACATTGCAAAATGAAGGGTAATTTCAACATAGTAGTCAATTCTTTTTTATTCACTATACTTTTTATAATAGTACTTTTCATACTTACCAACATAAGGGCAAATATCAACAAAGAAATTATCTAAATTAGCAATATCAGTAATAAGATCTACATTATTAAAGCTACCTCGCCTTAGTGCACTCTTTATTCTAACGAGAATATGGGCATAGCTCTGGAAAGCATACTTGCAGTTATTCATGTTTTCATTAACGTTCTTATAGTCAAGCAAACATTCAATTAGCGGAGAACCACCAAGAGAAATAATAGTCAAAATAGATCCTGTGACAATAGCTGATGCAATACCGCCTCCGGCAATGGCTCCTGAAAACAATCTTGCTGCATATTTAATATTTCTGTCATACCTATGAGCTTTCTTATATAAAAACCATTTTCGATGAATTGTTTTGTAATAACCCATCAATTTATTGATTTGATCGCTATTCAAGTTTGGTGAAATATGATTGAAATCGCAAATTTTTCTACTCATATTTATAAATAATTACAAGAATATTATTTATAAATGCAAGAAACGTGTTTCCCTACTACCCACACACACAGTTTGATGCAACAGACAAAGGGAAACGTGTTTCCCTACTACCCACGCACTGTCTGTTGCAACAGACAAAGGGAAACGCGTTTCCTTGCTATCTCTTGTGCTCATTCTTCTACAAAATTATAAGTCAAGTTCTATGATTAGACTTATTATGCTATGTGTGACATTGTATTAGTTTTACTTCTAAAATTAACACGATCTCCTGGACTTAATTCAATCGGTGGATTGAAAGAGGCTACAGCTGAGAAATGTCCAGAAGGTTTTGTAATATAATAATCGTTTCCTACTTCATTACCATTTACAATTATTGCGACAGTAATTACATCTGGAGGGTTATTGCTTAAATTAGATGACAAAGCACAATACAAAATTCTAGAAGATACTGGTATTGGAAAGCCTGTGTATTGTGTAGTTGCTCCATTTCCAAAAGACCATTCAAAAGCGTTGTAATTGATATCACCATTTTCTTCAGCATTAATGGTAACTTTAGGTTTGGGAAAGGTAATATTGTCATTTATATTCTGAACTAGAGCGTTAAAATCTGCTGTGTCTGTTTTGTTTTGCACTAGTGAATTTATTGTATTAGACAAGGCTGTTATGTCTGACGCATTTCCTTTTAGATTTAGCGCTGTATTGAAATCAGATAAGTTAACTTTACCTGCTAATTGGTTGTCTACATAACTCTTTTCGGCTTTATTGTGTTGATGCACAATCAAAGTGTTATTTATAATGTTCAGATCGCTCGCTTCTAACTTATCTCCTAATAATGTCTGAACGTCTGTTATATTGGCTTTTTTAGCTAATTCATTGTTTACGTAAGTAGTTCCAGCTTTATTTTTTAATAAATCCGTGACGAAGTTTTTAGTGGTCGCGTCACTGTTATCTACTGGAGCGGATACATTAGTTAATCTTTTGTTTTTAATATGGTAATGCTGGTCGGCTGTCAAAGTGAAACCTATACCTCTCTCTCCCTTTTCACCTTTCAATGCTTTTACTTCTGCTTTTCGTTGTCCATTACTAAAACCCATATATTATAACTATAAATAATATTCTTAAATTATTGTTCCCTCACTCTCTTCATATTTAATAACATCAGAATAAGCATCGCCACCAATATTATATAAATTTTTAGTTATTAAAGCTCTCTCTATGGTAAAAGGAGAATCTGACACATAGATAGTCCAAAAATTAAGATCTTGACTCTGGAAATGAGGATGTGTTACAGTGATTGCTCTGGTGCTACCACTAAAAATAAAATTCATAGTTTCTCTTTCAACAATTAACCAAAAATAGAATTTTTTTCCTTTGGCGTAATTTGAAATATTAATACTTTTTAAACTTGGTTCATTAATTAAGGGATTTCTTGAAACTACCACATTATCTTTGCTAATAAAAATATTAATAGGATAAGAGCCACCTCTCCAATGTAAAGTTATTATCATACTACCAGTTACACTGACTTTATGCATAAAGCTTAAATAAAAAGTGACAACTCCCTCGTTATCTCCATTTGTCTGATATACATAATTATTTCGAGTTTTCAATACAGTAGAATCAGGGAAATAAATCCCTTTTATTAATGAAAATCTTCCATCATTTCTTATTAAATTTTTATATATAGCTTTAATTAAATTACCATTTTTATCTAATTTTGTTTGCAAATCTGAATGCACTGTAGATATAGAACTCTGCAAATTAGAGACTGAAGTTAGGAAATATTTTTTAAAATCATTTAATTGTTTAAGATTGATAGCATCACTATCTTCATTTCCTTCTGGAAGGTTTTTAATTTGTTTATTATTCATGTCAATAGGAGCTCTCAAAATGACCACATCATTATCAAAGTAATACAATCGGTCCCAGAGATGAATCGAAACATCATTCTGATAACCTCTAACGCCATAGACTACCACATAAATATCTGTTTTAGGGCTTGTTTTACCATCAAAACTCGGATTGATAATAAACTTATTAAAATGTATCACGCTTCTTGTATTGACTCCATGTATTTTGCTATTAATTTTAGTGACAGAGAGAGTGCCACTAGATGCATTAATTTCATCAACAGAGAGTCCATCACTAATATACATTTCATAAACTATAGTATAAGTACCGACCGGTAAATAAACTACATCAATACTTAGTCGAGTACTATAATAACCAAGACTTGAGTCATAATCAATTTGAAAATGTTTTTTGATTTATACGGTGATAGTCTTTATTAACGACTCCAATTTTATGAATATCATCATCATCCTCTTTGAAAAGGTCATCATCCATTACTTTTTTAAAGACGTTTTCTCTGTCAATAGACTCAATTGCTCTCTCTTCTGACTCTATTTTTGTGTCCATGATACCTGAAATGATACTAATATTATCATTAATACTCTTATTGACGAAATTAACTGATGCTGCATAATTGCTATTAGATTGTAATGGATCTTTGAGCCCAATAATACTCTTACTATTCATGTCTAAATTACCTTCCATCTTTTCACTACCATCTTTTGGTAATAGGTCATCTTCAGTACGTGCTATTAATCTAACGAGATAGTCACGATTCGATTTTAACAATTCAAAATTAACTGCTTGATGTTTGATTTGATCATAATTTGGATTAACTCCATCATCTTCAACAATAGTTTTTAAATTGTCAATAGTAAATCCTCCCATATTTAAATTACCTTGCATTGCACGATCACCTGATAATGGAACATAAGTCGCTTTTGCGCCTCCAACTGTTAGAGCAGCATAATCAACAGAAGAACTTCTAATTCCAGTAATACTGTGATCACCCATATTTAAATTACCAGTCATCGCTCTTGAACCATCTAATTGGAGCAAATCTGATGTATCAACATTTGTTATTTTTTTATCAACATAAGCTTTACTAACAAGATCATTATCAGTAAATAAATTATCAGAATATGGTGCTGTGTTCTGTATTTTTCTCTGCTTTAGATCAAAAGCCTCAGTTCCATCATCATTGTTTTTTAACTTAATAAAATTTTCATTAAGATATTCTTTATTTACTGCGCTATATAAATCTTTTCTCTTAACGGTTAATGAGTCAGTATCTATGTGATCATCTACGTTTTTTATTTGAAGAATATAGTGTGTATCCATTTGGTGATCACCTGTCATAGACCTACTACCATCTAACTTTAGAAGATCTGAAGTGTCTACTGATGGGATTTTGGCTATTTCATCATCAACAAATTTTTTATTTGTTGCATTTAAATCTCCTTGGGGGGTTGGGAGACCATAAAGAATATTATTATTCATATTTAAATTACCAGTCATTGTTCCACCTGATTTACGTAAATATCTCCCATCACCAAAACCCAAAGGTAAGGGTTAAGCAGCACCATTTGGTAATGCCAGATTTCTTATTCTTCTGCCATTCATATCAACTTCACCATTCATTGTCCCACCAGAGAGAGGCAATAATTTATCAGTCTCACTCTACAAATATTTTTTATTCACTGCATCACGATCACCCACTGGATTGGCTTAACCCTCTATTTTATTCTCATTCATATTGATATTTTCAAAGTAGAGGATCTCATAGTTATCATTGAAATCACTAATATTGAAGATTTGATGGTTAAAACTAGTACTTTCACTACCTTTTATTACTCTAGAATAAAAGAGAAATTTAATGTTTTTATCATATTCACTACCATAATATCTTATTTGAAAAGTAATCTCACCGGGTTGCCCATCGCTAGTGAATCTAATAATTGATTTAGTATATTGATTATTGATTTTATCACTATCAAACGTATTCATCTTATAATGACTGTCACCGTGGACATTAAAAATTATGGTATCATTTGCACGAAAACTACCATCTTCACCAATAGAGAAGATTTCAAAGAGGGCAGTATAACTTCCACTCCCTAATCGATCATTAGTCATCTTTATACTAGACCAAGCCTCTCCACCAAAACCAGTATCAAAATCTTCTTTATCAATGATGATAGCGTCATAATGACTCTTATGATTTTTGAAGAATTGAGAGGAAGATGTATTTGGTGGTGATTGTGTAGTTAACTCACTCTTGTCACTGAAGTTTTTAAAAATTCTGAAACCAGGTTGTAAATGGAAATTATTTCCACTAAATTGAGTATGATTTTTTAATTCTTTTAAATTTACAGCATCACCATCATTTGTTGGATGGGCTAAATTGACTATTTTATTACTCTTCAAGTCTAAATCACTCTCTAAATCCTTATCTAATTTAAGGTCTAAATTATCATCAGTATATTTTTTGGTAGATGCATCATTATCGTGGACTGGCGCTCCTACATCTGTTAATCTCTTTCCATCAATATCAAAATTACCATCATCTGTAAGACGGAAACCAATTCCAGGAAGACCTCATTCTCCTCTTCCTCCCTTTCCACCTTTGCCTTCATTTTGTTCTAATAATCCATTACTATATCCCATATATATATAGTAATAGATCTTTAATTTTTAAATTAATGCATTTATGAAGAACTTTGAGAATCATCCAGAGAGGATTGTGAGAGAGTAGATTGTGAATCATCAAAAGTAGATTGTGAAGACTGAGAATCAGTAAAAGAAGATTGTGAAGATTGAGAATCATCAAAAGTAGATTGTCAAGATTGAGATTCAGAAGGAGAAGATTGAGAAAAAGAAGATTGAGAGGGTGAGTAGTCACTATCTTCTGAGTCAGTACTTTCTAAACTAGCGTTAGTGAGAAAATCTTTATAATCAGACATATATAAATTAAATATTAATTTTTTTTAGATATTTTCATTGAAATTCTTTCTAATACTCTTATTTATCTTGTCAATGTAGGCAAAACTATAAGGTTCAGAAGTTGCCCGAAGGAATGTACCCTTATTAACATTAACTTCTTTGCACATTCTCGCTGTCTCTGCTGAAGAGGGACTATCAAAGATGCAGAAGTGAGAACAATTAAGGCGTATATCTTTTGGAGTGAGATAATAAGACTGACTTAGATAGATAACACTGCAACCTTTATGACGACCGCCAAAAAAGTAATCGACAAGAGGCTTCTGATTCTTTTCACATATGTAGTCATCAAATATGACTATTTTTTGGTTATCACCATCTAGTTCTGATAGAGGTATTAATTCGTCATTACTGGCTTCAATAATATCATAACCCACCTCTTCAGAGATAGGATGGAATGTCTCTATTAATTTCTGATACTTTGGTTGCTCTAGATTTTTTGAGAATAAATAAATTTTATCAAAATAGAGAAGGTTGTAGAGCATATGCATAAGAGTTTTGGTTTTACCGCAACCACTTGGTCCACAGATAAGCATTCTAAAAGTGTTTGATGGCATAAAAGGTTTGAGTCTTTTATATTTGCTTTTAGATTGAGATGCTGAGTCATAGTTTGGAATTTTCATCTATAATTTATATAGATATATTCTTTTTCAATTAGTGGAATACGCAAATATAACATTACATTGTATGATTTCTAAAAATATAAATTATGTTAATATATGAGTCTATCAAAATGGAAAGAATTAGCTGCCAAAAGGACTAATACAGGAGAAAAGAAGAGAAAACTCTTCAATGAAATAACAGAAGATAGGATAAAGAGTAAAACAGCCGATCAAAGGATTGCAAAGACTTTTAGGCTAGATAAGCTTGATCAAATAGCTGAACAGACTAAACCGAAAAAGAGAGTTAGATTTCAAGTACCGCGAATGAACAGAGAGGGTGGTATTGATTATGCGCCTGAAGTAGATCCCTATGAGGATATGGATGTAGAGGGATTGTTAAATCTAGAAGATTATGTAGCACCTCAAGCTGAAAAACAAATAGCTAAGATACCAAAAGAACCACCCCAATATGAAATGGATCCAAATCTTTGGCAAATTCCTGATGATCCTCCTCCCGAATATGCATCACAAGATCCTTTAGCTATAGAGGGACCTCTAGAAGAAGATGATGAAGATGATGAGGAAGAAGAGGAATATGATGAAGAAATGACAGGAGATTTAGAATCTGGTAAGATTTTAGATGAATTGGACTTACCAAATTATAGTGATGTAAATGCGAGATTATCTCAACCAGAGATGACAAATACAAAAAGCAAAAATTATTTAAATAAGATTGTAAAAGACGCAGAGACGAGAAGAAAACAAGTAATTGCTCTTAAATCAAATGCAACAAGAAAATTTAAAAAGGGAGAAATATCTGTAAAAGAGAGAGATATAGCTCATGCTCGATCTGACAATTTACGAAAAGAGCTTAATGACTATATTAAAACATATAAATTCAAAAGTAAAACATTCAAGGGTTATGGTGCCGTGCAAGGTCGTCTAAAAGGAGGAGGAGCCTGTTTTTTTAATGATCCGAAAGAAATGCTCCAGAAGTTGACTCTAATTATTGCAGAAATGAAAGCGGGTAATACAAGCCTGGATATGAGAAACATGGGCGTAACTATACTTGATGCACTCTTACATTCAAAACATATGAATAAAAGCCAATATGAGAAATTAATTAAAAAAATTTTTAATTTAAATATAAATGGAGAGAGAAATAACGCTAAGTAGGTTTGCTGTAAAAAATGAACCGGGAAATCGACCAGGTGATTTTACTACAAGGTTTACACCAACAATAATGTTAGATTCAGACTCAACCTACTATATTGGTTTTAACAGAATTATCTCAATGTTTTTTTCATGGACAAATGTCAATGCGGGATATAATAATCAGATAATATCATACAGTAAAGATAATGGTAATACTTGGACGGATATTGATTTTACTCAAAGTGTTTGGACATATAGAGATTTAGACAATTATATCAGATCTGTGACAAAAATGGTGGATGGAGATGAAAATGAAGACTATCCTATTACACTGACTTTTGATGATCCAACTTTCCGAGTTATTATAACTTTAGATACAAACTATCAGCTTGATTTAACTAAATCTGATTTTAATGAACTTATTGGTTATGATAAGAAGATTCTAAAAGATGAGCAGAATATAGGGCAGAGAGCACCAAATCTAACAGAGGATACTGATGTTTTACATATTCATTGCGATTTAACTAGTACTTCATTAGTTGATGGTCAAGAATCAGATATTATTTACAGTTTTGGTACTGCAACTTTAAGAGCATCCTATGGTTTTACTCTTGAACCTAGGCGTATTGTTTTTAACCCATTAAATAAAACAAGTATTTCAAGTATACGTATCTATATAACTGATGGATTAAGGAGACCAGTCTACTTAAATAATGCAGATACTGCGTTTTCATTGATATTAAAAAAAATAAAGCATTAATAATTATATGCTTAAATCGAGAGAGTCCAGAAAGATGTATCATCCATCTCTTGGAAGATATGTTTATGTGCACAGAGGAAATGGTCTTATAGTTGATAATATTATGAAGCCGCTTGGAGCAGCTGCAAGTGCAGTTGGAAGTGCTGTGGGAAGTGCTGTAGCTAAAGCAATAGGAAGAAAAGCGTCTAAAAAAGCAAAAGATAAAGCCAATGCTATGGCAGAAAAATCAGGTGATCTTATAAGAGAGAGACTATCGGGAAAGGAGAAAGGGGCAAAGGAGAAAAGAGCGCCAAAAAAGACAGCAGGTAAAATGACTCAGAGAGAAGTTAACACGTTAATTAACAATCTTATAGCACAATCTTAAAATGCAATCTAAAAGCACAGTATTAAAATGCAATCTAAAAAAAAATATTAATTAAAATATATATGTCATTCCGATCGCCAGAAAACGTCCAGAGAAATGAAGAAGTCCGATTTTTACTTGAAAGCAATATAAGAGCCCCGGCAAATGGTTCAGAGCAACGGAAGAATGGTTATAAATTCGTAATAAATGATAGAAGTTCTTTTTATGATTGGTATAATGCTTATTTTGAAGTGCAATTCCATTTAGATCTTAAAGCTGATGGTGGAGATAACGCTGTCACTAGGACAACACTACTATGTGGCTCACATTCACTTATTAGACATCTTGTTATTAGGAGTGCTGGTATCTATGATACTGATAATCTTCATCTAGTTACTTTTGCAAAAAAATATATTAGAATATTCAGATGATTATGCTAGAAGTGTAGCAAAAAATAGTTTTTGGTATCTTGATAGTGCTGAATCTTCAGTGGCTGCAAATAACCCTAATTTAGAAGTGAGACGTTTATTAACAGCAAATAGATCACGAGTTAATGTGACTATTCCATTAAACAGATACTCCTTCTTTGAAGAATTAGAGGGGCGAATGTTACCACCAATGCAACTTGAATTTGAAATAGACTTAAATCCAGATGCTGAAATGCTTTATGGCGCTGTTGATACAACCAGATTAGTAATTGATCGTTTTTACCTATGGGTTCCCCGATTACAGCCTAAAGATGCTCTAATGACTAAATTCGTCTCTGATTATCAGAAACCAAGTAAATGGAAATACCTCCGAGAAATGTATCAGAGATCAGACCTAACAAATAGTAGTGGTGATTTCAGAATCTCAGCCTCTATTGATAAAGTAAGATATGTCTTTGTCTATTTACAGAGAGATAAGAATAATTTAATGACAGCAAATCCATATATATTTGATACTTTTAAACTAAATGCAGGTGATGATGATAGTTCCCTAACTAGCTGCCGACTTGAATATGGTGATGGTGTCTTTTATCCAGAACGTGACTTTGATAGTGAGAGTAAAAGCAGAATATTCTCCTCTCTAATGGGTTATTCGTGGAAGAAGAATGATTATAATGCTGGTACTCAACTTAACATCACCAATTTCACATCTATTTATCCTCTTATCTTTTTTGATCTAAGTTATCTAATCTTATCTAAGAGATCCAAAACAACTTATTTTTAAATATATGATTAACACTAATGATGGTGACCAATTTAGAGTTCATGCTATTGTCTTATATGAGAAGGATGTTGTTGTTGATAAAGTAGGAGATCAACTTGTTGTTGTATAAGCTGCTGCAAAATGAGGGTGTGAAAAAATAAATTTAAGAGATGTGAGAATAAGAAAAATAAACATAATGGGACTCAAATCCCAATCTATTATAATGG